>JAOXNR010014850.1:0-29103 GCA_028571225.1 Parsonsia alboflavescens
ATGAGAGTGAGGGAGTGAGGGAAAAGAAAATGAATGTGGAAGGAAGAAAGAAAATGAAAGTGAGGGCTCGGTTCTCGGTTCTCGATTCTCGGTGATCCGGCTTTCGAGAAGTAGTGGACAATTGCATATAAAATCAAGAAGAAGATAAAAAGTTTAGTCTTGATTCTTGATTTGGGTATTGAAAAGCAAAGGGTAAGGGCGTAATTTCTCATTTCCATGACAATTTTTATTACCCAAAAATGTTAGAAAGTCAATTTGGATATAGAATGAAATTGGGTCAACCCATTGGGTAGAAATAAAATGTTTATAGAAAGTGGGTAAAATTGAAATTAGATCAACCAATTTATATATATTTGAGAATTATTTGCTAAAGAAGCGAAGGCGAGGCGGCTTGTGGTGACTATGCCAAAATTAGTATCTCATGTGACGTGTTCTAATTCATCATATCATCTTATCTGGTCCAAATAGACCTGTCAATGGTACTCTTTTACCTAGACCCGAATTTGGTACCGATCCATATAACTCGAGTTTGGTACTATCTTTTTTAGATCCAAACCCAAACCCAACCCATACCTGAAAGTACTATTACAAACGGATCCAAAACTGAAACTTGTCATTTCAGATCTATTTAGGACTCGATCGGAGTATATTATATATATATATATATATATATATATACACTAAAATATATATATAATATATATATGATTTTGCTAAGGCGCGTTTCAACCGTTACCGTAACGACATTATTGCTACAGCGCTCATGCAGCCAACCAAGCGGAGCAAGAATTCCGTTACGGTAACGGTTGAAGCGCTCATTAAGACACGCTTCGGAGCGTGCCTTAACAAATCCGAATATATATATATAGTTACATATCTCTTATTAATTATTAGCCATCAGATCTTCTTTACATTTAATCCAACGGTAAGATCTCAGCCCTTCTCTTCTTAGTTATTAGTCATTAGATCTTCTTCACACATTTGATCCAATGGTGAGATCTCAACCCTAATATTGTTTCCCCCAATTTACATAGTCATTCTCTCACAATTTCCAGTCGCCACTCTCATTCTTCTACTACGGGTCGTCACTGTCGCTGCCACTGCTGAAGTCGACACTACTACTGCTGCTGAAGTCGATGGTTGCTGCTGTTGAAGTCTCTGGCTGCTACTGTTGTTAAATTCAGCCGGCATTCCTGCTTCTCAAGTTGCCGGTTGTTGTTGCTGTTGTTAAAGCTGGCGCTGCTGCTTCTCAAGTCGTCGGCTGCTGCTGCTGGTGGGTTGAGTTCGGCCGGCACTGCTGCTTTTCAAGTCATCGGCTGTCGGTGTTGCTGCTTCTCACATCACTAGCGCTTCTACTTCTCACGTCACCGGCTGCTGCTGCCGCACAAGTCGCAGACTCCGCTTGGTTGCTCAAGTTGTTGCTTCCATCACAGCTGCATTCTTTTTCCTTTTGTTGCTATTGCAGGCAAAATTTTTATTGCTTTTGTTGTCATAACATTTGTATTGTTCTTCCCCACTTTTGCATTCGTTTCAATTTTTATTGCCCTTTTCTGAAAACTGAAAAAGAGACGATTCAATTTTTATTGCCTTTTCTGAGAACTAATAATGAGAAGAGACAGTGTGTTGCAATAATTTTTTTTTTTCCCAATAATTTGGACTGTGTATACCCGAACTGTGAATCAAACACTAATCGGTTGAAACCAAATATGTTTTTTTACTACCCATTAAACAAATGGGTCCGGATATACAAAATTTTTAATGGATCTGGATCTGGGAGCTTGTGTTCCGTGCCTGTTTGGACCCGTTTACAGGCCTAGGTCCAAATCACTATATGAGATAGCAACTTAAGATCAAAGCATCAAATGACAAGGCGTTTGGAAACCAAATTGCCATGTCCGACGACGCCACCATCCCATTATTTTCCCCACACCTGCATTTTTTTTTTTTTGATTCTATGACATGCCATTACTGGGTCAAAACGCTGATGAAAAACCGTTTTATACTATATTCTATAATGTTCATGTTAGCTCCGTACCTGTTAACATCATATTTGCAGACAAAAGTTGTGGCATCTGTTACATATATATATATATGAGAGAGAATTGATGGTGTGAGCAATTTCTCACACACAACCGAGTGTGCTGTGACGAAGAAGTTGACGGTTATGAAGTGTTTAAAAACTTTCAGTGAAATAACGTCGTTTTGATCCCTCAAAATCAAAATAAATAAATCAAAAAAGTTTGCCCAAGTTTCTGTCTTTCCGGCGACAATAGAGCAGGAACAAAGGAATGTATCCAATCCAGTACGCCCAAAAGAAAGAACCATTCTTAAAAACGAGTATCATGGTTTCTTGCAGTTTTTATCCAAATCCCAAAAGGAAAAAGAGCAATTCTTTCTTCAATGGAAAAGAAAAACAGGGGAAAAAATCCAACTGAAAAATCAAGGAAAAAAAAACAATACTGACAAAGTTTCTCTTCTTTTTTTGTTTTTCTCTTTTTCAAATGTTATTCACAAAGGCACAAAATCAACTTACGAACAATCATCGCCACCGCTAGAACTACCACCACCGCGAAATTCACGTGTCATGGCTTAGGTAATAGAGGCCAACTTCTGTAGATTCAACTTAACGACGCTAACCAGCACATCTAAGATGTAGAACCACGAGCGGCTAACCAGAAGCTTTGAAGCGGAGGTAGAAAGTAGAGTTACCAGATCTGGGCGGCGGCGTTGGTAATCGAAAGGTAGGTTTAGAAGGTTAGGATTCAAAGACGTGGGGAAGACAGATCGGTTACAGAGGGGAGCAAATTTGCCTAATCTAGTTGGTAGATGTTGTTTTAGGCTGAGGAAGGAGGATTGGTAGATGTTGTTGGATAAGAGAGAAAAGTTACCGGGGGTTAGTAGATGAAATTTTTGTTTTTTTAATCTTGGGGATCAAAACGACTTCGTTTCAGTTTAAACACTTCACCACCGTCAACTTTTCCGTCTTGGCACCCTTGGTTGTGTGTGCTGTCAACCGTCAACCTTTCCGTCTTGGCACAGTTGGTTGTGTGTGCCGTCTTGGAGTAGTTGGTTGTGTGCGATTTCCAACACCAGTAATATTATATATATATACACGGATTTGTTAGGGTGTATTTTAGAAGGCACCTTAATATGCATTCTAATTATTACCGTAACGAAATTTTTACTCCACTATAACAAAAATTCCGTTATGTTAACAATCGGAGCACTTAACAAAATCATATATATATATATATATATATATAAAATATTTGAGTTAGGATGCAATGAGTAAATACAAAAGTTTGTCCATGAAGCTTCACAATTGAATTAACAATATAATAATAGCGGAATTAAATATAATATTATATTGGGGAAAAAAAAAGCCCAATGGGCCTCTAGTCCGATTTTTAACCCCTCAACTGTCAAAAACTCGACATTTGGACTCTTTCTCGGCAGCTGAGCCAAATTCTTCTAGACATGAATGAAAGAAGCAAGACAACAAAACAAATTTCTTTCAAGTTACTCGAGTCAGAATTCCGTTCTATCGCAAATTGGTTCACAAATACATGTAGGAAAGCTAAATTAAAAGCCACTACAAATAAAGTACAAGACCAGGTGAATTTTGTAGCTGTTACGCAGAGACCAGGTTACTGGGAATATTTATATTTTGGTCCCATGTCATCTGTTCCCAGCCTTATATTACAGAAGAGTGCATTCCTGCACCTGCCGTCTTTGGAGGCCCAAGGATCAGTCCATCATAATCTGAAGGGAGCAATAGTTTTTGCCACACACATCCTGTTGAAATGATTCCCTGCGGCTGAACAATCATAAGAACATCGTTCTGTTTATTGAACATTCCAATTACACTTACAGTGCTGCCTGCCTTGATGTACCTGCAACAGAACACGACTAGACACTTGAGAATCTTGTCTATAGCCAGACAACAAGTGTTTGAAGAACAATGCAAATCACTGTATGCTACCCTTCTTCCAATCGCAATGAGCGGGCTTCAACCGAAAGGTTTCTCTCCCTTAGCCAGTTCTGTAAGTGGGGAGATAGAAGTCTGCATTTTCTGGTTGTTTCAATTAGTCTACTTTCGATGACCAAGGGAAAGACTTTACAATTAGTACCAGCATTCACAAGAGCTCTATTGCCAGATTTTCTATCAATAATGTAGAAGTCAGTTGAAAATCTCTGCATAAAGAAGCTAGAATGCATTACTATAAAACTTGCAATCAATTTCAATAGTAAGAAGAATCCTTGTCAAGCAAAATCAAATAATGTATATCAGACATGCTGATGTATGAAACCACAGGACAGGCTGAACCAGAAATTTGTAGTTTACAGCCACCACAACAAAATTTGCTTGCAATACTATCCAACTATCATCGCAAACAGTATGCAAATCAATTAGATCGCTCAATCAAGGTAGATAGCTAATCTCAGACTTAGTAAATGGATATTCCCTTCATGAGTGCAGGGAAATTTAAAATTGTCTAAAATTAAATATTCATTTTTTTTATTTGTGGATCTTAAAAAATAAAAGTTTACTCTCCTAAAAATAGTACTCCCTCCATCCAAAATTAAATATACCATTGTGACCTGCACAAAGTTTAAGAAAAATGATTAAGTTAGCTCATTTTAAATATATCAATATCAATTTCTTAAGAAAATTTTAACTAATTTAAGAAATGAAGAAATGGGACATTCATCTGAACAACTCAAAATAGAAATAGAGACATTCAATTCTGGACGGAAGGAGTATAATTTTTTTCTATAGTTTCCCAAATAACTTTCTCCTAATTTAAAATTCTCACTCTTAACACACATATAACCACAATAGTTATAAGATAATATTACAGCATTCTTATGGTCAAAAACTCTCCCGGATTTTCTTCCAATTCATAATTCAAGTTTGGAAGGAGAGAGTATAACTTTGTGAAGCAAAGAAACAATAGAGATAAACTCAAGCAATCAAATCTATTCTGTAAAAGGAGCTTTAGTTTCGTTAATACAATAACCAATACAGTGGAATAAGATGACAGTAGGCATTGTACGTATGACTTCTAAATAAAACGGGTGTCTACCAAATACAAATAGCCTGGACAAGATTCTGAGCATATGAAAATTTCTTTTGTTGATATATGTAACTTCAAAATTGCACATAAATTTCTCCTAGGCCCTACTTGTAAAAGATTCTGGGGGAAACAATTGCAACAGATCCAAACACGAGTTCCTTTAATTAGTCTCATTGTTGGTTTTATGTTTTCAATCCCATCATGAATATACAGAATTCATCTGTAAGCCTGTAACATCAAGGCACTTGATGTGTTCACCATGGTGACTGCACTCTCACAACAGATGTAGCAGTATATTAGGGTTATGATAAAAGATTAAATTATGACTCCCCTAGGAAGCTAGAATTACTACAGAATGAATCTAAATTTATCCTATATTGGGGCCCCGTAAGTAGCTAGAATCGAGAAGAATTCACCCCCTAATTTTAATCATGCCTATTTAAGAAATCATTTATATATTGTGTTAGAATTTATCAAGAAATATTCAATTTCAATTTCCAGTGTCATAGATTATGTATTTACTTGTAAAAGTATTAAAAACAGATAAGAAGATTTATTATAGATATTGAATAAAGCACCTAATCATGATGTAGAACAGTTAAATTGAAAGTACAGACTGATATTAAGAGTAACTAACTAAACCACGAGTGGAAGTATTGTCCTCAAATGGCAAGAGGAAACAGTGCAGTAATGTCCTTAACTCTGTAAGCAGAAAAAGCATATCTGTGACAATTGCCAAGAGGAGATTGCCCTAAAGCAATATTTACCGGGAAAACAAAAAGGCATGAACTCGTCAATGGCACTCACGTGTGGAATGATGAATCAAACTTAATTTCCACACTTACCACAATGACAAGAACATTTTAAACACAAAATGTGATAAGGATGACAGAGATTAAATTAATGCAAAGGTACCTCTGAATATGCTAATCTCCACCGGAAGCAGGATTCTCTAACATCTGCTGGTTTCAAACCTAGTGCTCCAAATTCATACAACAGAGTCGATGTATAAATACATTGGTTGACCTTCTCATACGAAGATTCCAGAGAAACATTTCCACAAGATACAACCTGAAATTATTGGGAAATATAGTTTTAGAACTAACCAAATTCTTCTATAGGGAACAGAGACGGTAACTTTGATTCTAATAGATTTACCAAACAGTAAAACAATCATCAGAAATCTGTGGTAAATATGACTGCAAAATTAGATACTGTTAACATTCTATCCGGAGTTTATTCTCAGCTTAGTAAATTCATTTCTATTCATCTTCACCCAAGAATTGATGAAACAAGAGAAAGCCAAGAGGGACATTTACTAATGCATGTGAACCACTGAGTTGCAGCTTAGCATCCATCTACAAAACACATTTATGTTCCAAACTGAAGCTGCTAAAAAAAAATGTTAATTGAAATGTAATTATTAGATTTCCTGGACCAAAACCTGATATGCAGTTTCCAAATTTAGATACATATCCAGACACAATAAATCTGGAGGAATCATGCATTTCCTTAAAATTCTCACAAAATTACATAAGAGTAAAAAACAACCTTTCTGTTTGTTTTCTTGTTTTCTTAGATTCTCAAGTCAAAATCATTAACCAAAAAAAAATCAAAGGGGAACGAAATGCATACCCCAGTGACTTTAACGAGCTGGCCGTGACGGGCGAGGCTGAGGTCAGAATCGGGGAAAGAGTGGAGGTAGAATAGAAGGGCGCCGTTCCTGGTATACTGGCGAGAGTTCCAAAGTAGAAATGCGGCGACCAGTGCAGAGACACATAGAAGAAGAAGAAGGAAAAGGGCGTTGCGAACGACCACGAGGAAGAAAAGGGAGAAGCCGAGTCCTATTAAGAACAATGTCAATAGCACGTATACGGCTAGTATTGGTATGGGTTTGCAGCAGTTAAAGAGGTGGCGGTCTCGTTGATCTTTGCCCAGGCCTACATTAGACAGATTGTTCATCCCTCACAGCCTTGATGTGCAGCAGAGAAATATTGAAGGTTTTCCTTCTCAAGAAAAGGGCCTCTCTGCTTTGATTTGGACCGGATTCAGATGCTTATACTACAAAAAACTACTACAGTAATATAAATACTAGAAGGGTTTTTAAATTTGCCCAGACCAAATCGGAATTGGGTTTTTGGCAATGAATAACCTTTTTATTCTTTCCCCTTTTATTGCCTATTTGGTACTTGATTGTGTAGAACATCGAAATTCATACTTGGCGTGCTATGGTCTTTTTTGAGGTATAGGGACCAATTGGAAACTCGGGTATTTTTTTAACTCGTAATGTTTACAGTTAATTTTGTCCAAACCCTTTCCCACTGAAAATCAAACGGGGAAAATTTGGATTTTACTCCACTTGGGCAAACTATTCAGTTTCCCCAAAATTTCATTGGACCAAAGCCCAAAGAGATCACTCAGTTTTTTGCTACATCATCTTCACTTTCTTAGGAGTAAATTGTGTTCCACTTTCTGCCCAAATTAGAATTTTACTCTGACTTAAGATGCTAACCTTCCCAAACGTATTTACATCATATCAAAGCTACAAGGCGCATTCGTAGTTCCCCATGACAGAATGTTTTTTATTAGAGACAAACCTAGAAATGTTTAAATCAAAATTAAAAAATAAAAATAAAATTGAAGCAACTGGAAAAAAGAGTCGGATCGAGCTTCATTTCCTTTTCCATCATGATGCATACATACAGCGACCTGATTTACATTCCGGATCATCCATGAGCTCTGCTCCAATTTACTTGCACCAGAAAAGAAAGTGCTGATCTTAATCATCTCCCAAGAGCTGCAGCATTGGAACATCAGCCGGATGCTGACAATGACCATCCCAATTCCCTCCTAGGATTTAAATTTAATGGGACGAGAGGGAAGATTATTTGATTGGTTGTCTCTTCACATTTCTTCTCTAACTAGTTTGTGCTGAAAAGCATTTTAAGACCAGAAATCCCACCACTGGTAGCTGTTAGTCGGCTGGTCAAGTAGATCATTTGATTCGAGGCCTCTCCATTCTTCATGTGATGTCAAAGAACTGTCGGTTGGTTCCACCATGTTCAAAAGCTCCGGATGATCATTATCATCTTTTTCGCACAACCCAAAGTACTCAGTCTTGATGCCGCTATCATCATCGGAAGAAAGCCTTGGCTTCAAATCAAATTCACTCTTGTTTGGGCCTATATTGTTATAATTATCTGATACCCCACGGCTGCTGCTTCCAGAAACTTCCTGATCTTCCCCGCAACGCTGAACTTCCTTATTCTGAGACTTTGTTATCAGGTCCTTCAGCTTCTGCAACTGTTGACCAAAATAAGGAAAAAACATATGCAATTAAGCACAATTAACCAGGAAAGAAGACAGAAATTAAGGAATGCTGGATAAAGTACCATTACACACGCATAGATATACCTGTGCTAGTAAGGATTGTTTCTCCTTGTTGAGGTTTTCAAATTGGGAAGAGAGGGTATTGTAATTGGCCCGCATAAGGTTGTAGTCTCTTTCGAGTTGTTTGAACTTCCATCGAGCCCTCTTATTCTGAAACCATATGGCGACCTGACGAGGCTGCAATCCCAGGTCTCTCGCTACCTGTAGCTTTTTTCTGGGCTCAAGTTTTGTTTCGGACCGGAACATGGTTTCCAAAGACCTGATTTGGTCATCGTTAAACCTTCTCTTGCTCTTGTTTTTCTTTGGAAGCAGAGCAGGGTTTATGCAAGTGCCGAAACATTGAGCTGCGGCAGAGGAAGAAGAAGAATCATATTCCCCTCCACCCAGCATCCTATTCCTAATTAGTGAAAATTGGCTTCAATTCAAGATTTATAGCTATCCCCTCTCGATCTTAATTAAGGTTTTGGAAATCTCTGCTCTCTGGCCCCTGAATGAAGTGAAACCAAAGATTAGCAGTAGTCGGTAGAGAGAAACAAGAATATGCACTTGTATGCTGTTGTATAACTCGGACAGGGTTCCGGATTTCTCAGCTGGAATTGCATTTTATATCCGAAATTCTCAGGTATGATGTCTTTTTGAACATTATCTTACTCTTTTTAAAAAAATAAAAAATAAAAAGGATCTTTACAAATTACTACTACTAAGCTAGCAGTAACAATTTTAGGACCACTGTTAATTAATTGAATTATTACTCCATACAAAAACAAAGGATGTCGTTGTCTGGCAGCCATCGAAAAACTTGTCCTTGGGACGATCGATTATTATCAGCAGGTACGTGAATCACGTTCTTCCGTTCCTTTGCAATGCACACTATTCTAATACCAGGTGTCCTCCTCGTCTCTTCGTACTATGTAGTCTTTTCCTTTGTTGAGATCAATCTGTAATAATGAATTTTTTTATCCCTTCTCTAATGGGTTAGTAAAAGAGAAGAAAGAATGTGCAGAAAATACTACTATTTAGCAGTGGTTGGGAAACGACGTGCTCTACTGGAGTTCCTAATAATAATAATAATAATCTACTCCAATAAAGTAAAATACAAGTAATGCTAGTATATTTAAATGAGTTGCCAAGACGACAAAATTGCTGAAAAATTGTGGCTCTACGGCCCAATCAGAGGTTGCCACTTACCCCAAGTCAAAGTTTTATTTATGAGCTGACATTGTCTTGGACAGAGG
The DNA here is from genome assembly GCA_028571225.1 of Parsonsia alboflavescens. NCBI lineage: Eukaryota > Viridiplantae > Streptophyta > Magnoliopsida > Gentianales > Apocynaceae > Parsonsia > Parsonsia alboflavescens. Next base: position 9,704 of record JAOXNR010014850.1, read on the forward strand.
GGCCCCGCACCTGATGATGTGGAGAGAAACTTGTGGTTGTTCTTTAAAAGCTTGTCGCTTCCAACTGGATACGTGTCGAGACATTTGGGAACTCGGGATTTCCAAGTGTTTGAACTCCACGTGTAGACTCAAAAGCAAGGTTCCATGTGGCCGTTCTGTAGATTTTTTGCTTTCCCAAGATTCCCGTAAGGAATACGTCTCCCTCTTTTATTAAATGCAGTGTAGAGATTTCAATTAATTTACTTAAAAATAAAAAAGGGTAAATTCTTATGCATTGGATTATAAGTAAATCACGTCACAAATTTTTTTTTTTTTCCAAAATATTAGATTATATGTGGTAAAAAAATAAGAAAAAATTTCTTAACTTGATATGGATCATAAGATTCATAGGTAGGGACATCAATGAGATTCATATCAAAATTTTTCAAAAAAAAAAAAAAAAGCCCAATATAATCCCTAAATAATTAACTATTGTTAAGAAAAACAAAAACAAAAAAAAAAAGAAATCAGAAAGCTAGAGAGCGTGAGAATAATAATTTCATGATGAAGGGTAATTCGATTATGAAAAAATAAAGTTTTTATTACTTTAATATATTTGTGAAAAAGGCAAATGATAATTGGAAGAAAAGGTGGGAATAATTACATATCTCTACTATAGTACTATATCCATGTGATTCGTATTTATTCATAAACATCGAATAAAAAAGTTACTACTTCATAATTTAAATAATCCAATCATAATTACATCAATAATATTATATCAAAAATAAAAATTATATTTCTCATCCATAAATGTTTTTTGTCAGTAATATGAGATATAATAATTTTGTAATACAATAATATTCAAATCAAATTTATAGATATGATATTAATAATCAAATTTATAATAATTGAAACAAAAATTTTTAGTATGGATAAAACATGAAAATTATAAGATATTTTATTTATTTATTAGTATTTAGTAATGAAGTAGATTTTTTATTTTAGAATAACTAAATCAAAAAAATTATAATTTGATAGAAGAATGATCTAATATTAAAGTATAAATAAATATTTATTTATATATTTATAAGGATATATATTTGAAATTTGGACAAATTTGGCCTCAATTTAGGTTCTTTAAAAAATTGATCAATTTAGCAGATCAGTCAGTTCACTGGTCTAACCGATCGATTCATTTTGATTTTTCATTTAAAGAACGATTCTGAAAAAAAAAAAAATCCAACATAATTGGATGATCGATTCACAATCTGACTGACCAATCTAATCCAATTTAAAAAACAATGTTTAGCATAAAGTAGCAGGGATAGAAAGAATCGAAACTCATCCTATAATGTATTTATGTAAAGAGTGAATTTCTGTGCTTTTATTGTATTTTTACATATAGTAGATCTAGACTGCATAATTTAAAAATATTTAATTGTCACTATATTTGGTGCATATGGATGGGAACTTTTTAGTTTTTAAAAGGTGAAATTTTTATTGACTTTCATTTGGTCTAATAAATTCAGGTTTAAGTTCTGAAAGTTGAAAATTTAGATCCAAAAATAGAACAAAACAGAACCGAGCTGGAAGCTCTTTTCTGATTTTGTTTTATTCTTTTTCTTTTTATTGATATCACTGTCCCTCACCTCACCCTCTCGTTGTACCATTTCTGATTCTAAGAACGGTTCGAAGATCGTCCTCCTTTTTCAAAGAGTCCATCCTCATCCTCATGAATCTCAAAGAAAATCACTGCACTTTCTATCTTTTGATAACCCATCTTTCTCAGGTCTTAGAATTTGTATACGAGATGACTTTGTCGTGCAAATTAAACAAGGGTTTTACTTAAAGAAAGGAAAAAAAAAAAGCTTCCACTCTCCTCAGGAAACACTATCAGAAATTGGATCATAAGAGACGAGAGATTTTACAGTGATCAGGAAACCATTACAAATGACCCTTTTATTTTAATATTTGATTTAATTCAATAGTTGATAATATAATAATATTTTATATTTATGTCCGAGGTTTTGAATCTCACTTGAGACAAAACCAATTTTTCGTGTATCGCACATGTTTAAAATTGGCATATTTAATAATTCTTTCCGAAAGAAAATCAATTTCTGGAATATGGCCAAATTTGAGTCAAGTGGATAATAAACAGTAGGTTTATGTTTAGGTTTAATAATTTGAGTCACGTTAGTTTTAATGGATTCGGATCGCCTGTTACATATTCATGTATTATTCCTATGTTACATTGATAAAATATTACTAAAAATCTTGTTAATAATTTTAATTATTATCTTTTACTATTAAAATTTAAAAAGATAAATTAAATTTAAGGAAAATCTTATCTTTTATGAATACATATTAAATTTCTATTAATATAATAGGAAATGACACATAATTGGCTATAAGAAGAATCTCGAGTCTTTCAATGGTGGTGGCGAATGGCTACAGTGAGCAGGGGAGTCATAGGTTAGAAGTTTGCTTCTTTTTCCACCGTAAAATTATGAATGACTATTTTGTTCATAATTTTGCATTTATTTATTATAATTATTTTTTCCCACTGTATAATGTATTTGATGTGTAATTTAAACCATAAGGTGTCAGATTCAAGCATTTATCAGGATTTCATTGGTTCAACTGAAATATGTAATTAAACAATTTTTTTATGTTAATAAAAATTTTAAAGTTTCTTTGGTTATTTTGATATTTAATTTAAATAAAAATTTTGTGGTATAATAATATTTATATTTTGAATCATATTTGGATGATACATCTTCATCGCACATCACACGTATTTAATACTAATTTAATTATACTAGAATTCTGATTTTTTAATCTCAAATACAAAAATTTGAGGCCTCTTTAAATTTCTTTACATATTGACATTTTCTTTTTAGATAATGTAAATTTATAGTTATAATTTATTTTCTTAAGATTTAAGTCACTTAAGTTACATAGGATTCCTAAAGACTATTATATGATTATTATAATTTATTTACAAAACATCTAAACATTTTAATCAATATAGGCTTTCAATGATTTTCAAACAATCTTAATGAAAATTTTAACTAAATTAAACATAGAAATATAAATTTAACTAATTTATTCAAAAAGTTTATTAGGCTCTTCAAATTTGTATGGAAGAATTTATTAAACTACAATTTCTAAAGATTTGTATGAAAAAATAAATTCAATTCTGAAAGTTTATACATGAAATAAATCTTTTAATTCCAACATATTTGCATTTTTTTTTAAAAAAAAGAACTTTATTACACTATAATTTCTAATGTTTTGCATGAAAAAAAATTTTAATTCCGAAAGTTCATACATGAAATAAATCTTTTAATTCCAACATATTTGCATTTTTTTAAAAAAAAATGGGGGGTCAAAACTGTTACAAATATTACAAGAAAAATAAGATATTTTAGTTTTTTGGAAAAATTGTATAAAATTGGGGGATTAATTCCAAAAGATTTAGCTATAAAAGAAAGTTTACAAATTAATTCAAAATTAAAAATAGCATCCAAATCTGACTCTATAGAATTTTTATGGGGAAAAAAATTGAGTTAAACGAGTTAAGAGGCACAAGATTTACATTGGAAAGTTTTAAATATTTAATGATTATTAAATATCACTATACATATTTTATCTTGAAAATTTAAGCTTTCTAATTTCAAAAGATTTGAGTAAAAAAAATAATTCTTTAATTTTGAAATATATATATTTTTTAAAAAAGTTATTTCTAGAATATTTATTTTAAACAAATTATTAATAACTTATCAATAACATATGCAACTTTTCAGTCCAAGTTAATTATATTAGAAATTTCAATATAAATACATTTAATATATAATTCTATTTAGTATTATGAATATAGATATATATATATAATATATATATATATATATATGTATATGATTTACGTTTTGTTATGATAAGAATTTTTATTTTATCTTCTAATATAATTAATTTATAAAATGAATTTTGAATACCTATGATAGCATGAATAAATTTTTAAAAATTTGTAAAAAAAAGATTTAATGAAAATAAAAAAAAATACTTATCGAATTTCAAAATATGAATGAAAAAAAAACTCTTCTATCACGGATGGTTTTGATTATATTAAGATTTATCAACTTTTCCTACAATCCTGTGCAAGATTTATATGGAATAATTTTATTAAACTAGAATTATTTTTACATGGAATATTTAAAAAGGATTTTTGAATATCAAATTATGGGAGAAACATAAAAACTTATTATCTTTATTTTAAAATTAAATATGAATTATGATAAAGGAGATTTTTATTTCTATCACTTAGTAATATTTATAGAATAATAACTTTAGAAGAATAGATAGAGGATTTATAGTTTAAATATGAGTTTTTAGTTGATTTGGTTCCATAAATTTGGAAAAAAAAAAGGTTCGGTCCCTTAATTTTTTTTTTTTCCAACCACAACGGTCCTTCATGTTTTTATTGATAATCGGAATGGTCCCAACCACTAATTTTAGGCCACTCACATGATGAAGCCAGTCTCATGAGAGGTAAAATCATAATTCCACAATGAAACGATGCTGGATTTAAAATAATTAAATTCTGATCTTTTTTTTCGACGACCCTTGTTTGGTCAATGTTGTTGCAACCCTTGTTTCAATCTATGGAGTTGATAAGTGGGAAAGAAGGTTTCTGTTTCTTGAAGGTGGCATCCAATTGCTCATTTTCATTCAATTATTATTGTTACTGGGCAAACTATTTTCGACTAATTCTTGAATTATTAATGGATATAGATTGTGGTTGCAATTAGCATTGGTGCAGAATTTGGAGTGGATGGGACTCCAGGTGAGCTTCCCAAGTGGACCATTGTGGTGGTGCTGTTCATCTGCATCTATGTTGCTGGTTTTGCTTGGTCATAGGGTCCTCTTGGATGGTGGAAAAGGATTTTTGTGGGAGTGGGGTGGGGGTTAGGATGATCCGAGGACAATGCCACAGGGATGTGGGGAAGAGTAGATCTGATGGAGGGCTCAATTTCCGGTAGCGTGGGAAGGGTAGATCTGGATATAAAAAGCAACAGGCGGTGTAGCTCTTGAAGAAAGTTGGCCATCGATGAAGGAGATGAAAACGCAGCAGAGAATTAAGGATATTTTTAAATTAACTATATGTTTAAATTAAACATGGAATAATTGCCTCAACCACATATATTTCTTGAGAGGTGACCACTGCAACTTTTCAATATATTCCTTAGAGCTGACTTCCTAATTTGAAGAAGCCGGTCAACATTTAAATTTGATGATTTTGGATAGATCTGAGCTAAGGCGGGGATGGGCAGAGGTTTATGTAGGTTTCACCGGAGAAAAGGGGAGGTGTTGTCGAAGAAGATGGTCGGAGCTAGTTGGGGAAGAAGATAAAATTTTTTTTTTTGTTTTTTTTTTGAAGCCCAACTTCGAAACGTCGTCGTTTCATAGTGGAATGATGATTTTACCCCTTAAGTGCAATGCATGTGACCAGCTCCACTGTATGAGTGCCTGGAAATTGATAATTGGGATCATTCCGGCTATTCATAAAAAAGTGAGGGAGGGAGTGAACTATTTTTTGATCTAAATTTGTATGACCAAATCGACTTAAAACCCTTTAAATATTTAATATCTATTAGAAAAAAGCTAACAATGAGTTTTCTAATTAAAATTTATATAGAAATTAAAAAATAAAATTATAATTCTTTTTATTTAGTAACATTAACAAACTACTTTTCTAGTTTTCCCCTTTCAAATTTTGTAGTGCATATATTTATAAAATTAATTACTAAATCATTTTAGAAGTATGTAAATAAAATAAAATAAAATAATTAATACTAAAATAAAAACTTAACTCGTTTCACCCAATTTATTAATCTTAAATTTATAATTTAACTTGCTTAATTGCAATTAATTTCTATCAATCTCCAAATTTTTTATTTAAAATATATTTTGATATCTAATTCTAAAATTTGTTTTAAAAAAAAGTTTTCAATTTAAAGAGTTTTATGGCCATGTTTTTTTCTTTCTTTCTTGTTTTATGACCATGTTGATTATTAAATAGCTCAATGTTTTCTTTTAGGAAACAATTTTAATTTTTTTTGAAAAACAAGTAACTCCAAAAGTAATTACAATGAAAAGATAATTAAATAATTTCATTTAAAAAAATTTGTATGGAAAATTGAATAGTTTTTATATAAGAAAATTTAAAATTGAATATTTTTTGTGAAAAATTGTTTACTAATTTATACATTTTTATGAAATTAAAAGAAAGTCCATTTTAAATAAGTCGATATTTAATTCACTTAATTTTACAAGACATTTTAATAATTTTGATTATTTTTGTCTAATCCAACAACTTTAAAATCTTACTAGTGTAATTCTATAATATAAATATGAGAAATTTTTAATAATTTAATTTCAAATGTTTTTTATATCTCGGGATCTTCTACCCAATTTTCTATATCATCTTTTACATTACTGATAATAAATATACATCTATGTTTTTGCTTCTTCTACATTACCAATGTTAAATATACACGTATGCTTTTACAGATATATTTTATTAATGAAACTCTAAAAGATATACTAAACCCTAATGGTACTTTATCTAAATCAAGTATATATTATTTTATTGGATGGTGTAAAAGATGGTATAGAAGATGAACTTGAATATTTGGAACCTGTATTTCAGATATATTTTAGGGCTTTTAGCTCATTTGATCCTACATGTTTGAACCAAACTATAGTATGATCCTACAAGTTTTTTTTTTCCCTCCAACCGTTATGATCCCTCAACATATTACGGATAGCAGTTTAAGCCCCAACTACCATTTTCCGACAAAACACTTGTTAAAACATGTCATGTTACTAGCACAAGATAATTTTTTATGGTCAAAATTGTCAATCTTATCCTTGCTACTCAAAATCCAACAAACCTCAAGGGTTGTGAATTAATTTGGATAGTTTGGTAATTTATTTGAGTTTGTTAATATAAATGCATCTAAAATTATTTTCTTTTCTTTTTTTGAAAAAAATTTGGTTGGTTGGATTTTGAAACGAAAGGATGAAATTGACAATTTTTCTTCTAAAAAATTATCCAATACCGATAACATGATTGGTTTTGATAAGTGTTTTCCCTGAAAATGGTAATTGGGACCAAAACAGCTGCTTATAATATGTTGAGGAACCATAACGACTTAATAAAATCTTGTAGAATCAGACTATAAATTGACATAAACATGTAAGATCAAATAAGCTAAAATCCACATATTTTATTAATAAAACCTCAAACGGACATACTAAAACCTAAGGATAATTTATCTTTATCAGATAATATATATTATTTTATATGGTGATGTAGAATTAAAACTAGATAGAATATCCCAAGCCATTTTTTATGTATGATAAACCAGAACTCATAAGCTTTTCTAATTAAAGTATATATATATAAATATATATATATATATATAATTTTGTACGTATCTCGATATTCCACTTATTTAAGAGGGTGTTAGTAAGATTCGAATTCAAGGTTTATGATCTGCGTACTCGCCACACCAATCACTGGGGTGTCCCTGAAGAGACAATTAAAGTTTATATATTAAAACATAATAAAAACAAATTCTTAATATATTTAGTAACATTTATAAACTATATATTTTATTTTTTGTTGGAACCTACTTTAGTAATGAATGAGAAGTGTCTAGGAAAAAGTTATATTTTTTTATTTCAAACTCAAAAGGTGCAGCTATTTGTTTTCAAGAGTTAAGTTTTTTCCAAGAGATACGTTTTTCCTATTTAATAAACATTTTATGGAAAAACTAAAAAAGTATCATCTTTTCCTTCTCTGAAAAAACTCTCTGCATCTCCTTCTTCTCCATTTTGTGTGATTTTTCAGAATTGTGTTTAAAGAATTGTGATTTTTCATAGGTCTCCGTTTAAAGTTTTGCACCAACTTAGAGAGACAGACCCGTTCTATCTTGGGAGACTCTTGTTCCTCGAATCCGGTACGTTGTGGAGGAACAATTTTGTCTTAGGGACACTCGGTGAATTCAATGGGCTCGGTTATTTATCTGCAAACAAGTTCTATTATTTATATACTGTATTGGCATATTTCTGTTATGTTGTTTTCTAGTTTCTATCATTTATTGGGATTAACAATCTTAAGAAAAAAATTATTTGGTTATCAAAGTCTAACAAGGATTAAACGTATAAAGAGTGATTAACTAGAAAAAAAAAAGACCAAAACAACATACACAGATAACTATTAATTTTTATGACAGCAAGCTAGTATAGGATTACATGATAAACATAATAGTTTATCACAATTTTGCTTCTGTCTATTAATTTATTTCCTGGCTTTGTCGTTTATTTTTCATATATCGATATACAGGATATACGTTTATTTTTTAATCATACTTTTTTATACTTTCTGACAGTGATTAAAAAATTAATTATTTACTCATGCTAACATGCACAGTGATTGTATAGGAAATTAAAAATAAACAAAGAATAATCAGTAAAGTACAATAATCAGTTTATTGTGTTATGTTATAATATTATAATAGAATATAATATTACTGTTTTTTAATATTTAGAATATATATATTCTGCACTATATTTAACAATATAATAGTATCTATATATTTAACAGTATAATAGTACTATCTATTTATATTGTTTATTGTTTAGAATACTATCATGCTTTTAAGGAAATTATTTCAGTATTCTAATTGTGTCTTAAATATATTTACATTTTTTGTTTAAGACGTTTGTTACATTTTTGTAAGAATTTATGTATTTTTGTTTTTCGTAAATAGAAATGGCGTCTTCATCTATACCTTCTACTAGTACTATGACTCTAGTCGTTACTGTACTTGTTGGATATGCCCAAAAAACATATAATGATTTTAGTTAGTTGGCATAACTTTGTATCATGATGCTATTTATATCATTATATAATTGACTTATATGTCTGCGTTTCATTAAATAAATTATATAATGTCCTTAGAATAGTTTATTTCTATTCTTAAAACGTCCCTAGTCAAGTGTTTTTGAGATTAGGATATCAATTATAAGCTAAGAGTAGTATGTGCTGATTGACGACAGCTGTCATGGATATAAGATATCAAATCATCACATAGGTACACGTAGAGTATCGTGTACTGGATTGACCAACCATGAAATCACTTTATGGATTGTTATATAAGTGTCATGAGTGATTTCATTGTGATAATTATATCTTATCTTTTGACTTGAGGTCATCAAACATTCTTGCATGAAAGATTGCATACTTTGATATTGTCAAACGTCACTCTTAACTGAATGGACAATAAAGGCCTGTATTAAGTATGTCTTAATTTGTGCTCTGGAATGTTGAATGATCAAGATGGAATTTATCCCTCTTATATAACAAGAGAATGATGTCTAGCATTCTTGGTTGAGTAAGATTATGAAATGCATGGCCATGCTCGAATAAGTAGATATGAGATATTTCTTATTCATTTTAATTAATCTACTCGGGGCTGAAAATTCAGATATTGAACTTTACGAGTGTGACACGTTCCATGACTTGTGTTCAATTATGACTTCCTGGATAAAGAGATTAAGAAATGTTACTTTTATCACGGAAGGGTTTGTCTTGTCACTGACATTTTCGTTAATTGGATAGCAATAATGTATTGTTATACACCGCTTATTGTAGATGACATTAAATATCGTTTCTGTTAAATGCCAATTTTACAAGGATCTATTGGGGTCACACATTCAGAACGTATCGCTTAATGGGTAGAATCTCATTAGGGACCTAAATGTAATTAGCTAAAGTTGTTTAGGCTAATTCACGAATAGGAATTAACCAAAATATAATTAAAAGTTAATTATGTCACTAAATTGTATTTTTCTAGGTTCGTTGAAGTTGGAAAAATTTTTCTTAGTCACACTCTGATAAGCCTCTCGTTTTGAATTCAAATTAGAATTAGAAAAAAAGGATTGATTGATCCAGAAAACTTCTTATCACGAAGTCTTCTAGGGTTTTTCAATAGAAGCCTCTCTCTTCCTACAGAGTTCTTTTTTTCTGTCAGAGTGTTTGCATAGAAAAAAATTAGAGAGTTCAGAGGAATTGAAAAACGAGAAAAACAATATTCACGATTGAATCTAGCAGTTCAATCGTGTTTATTCCATTGCTGTGTTCATGAGACGTACACTGGAAGCAAACGTTCATGTGACGAAGTAGAGGCAAAGGTCGGGGACTTTTGCTGGTGACTGTAAATAGATTCTAACGTTCATCTTCTATCTGTAAAATTTAAAAAGGTAATGTCTGTATCCTCTCTAGAAGTCCTCCAATCGATGCCTAGAGGAGGTCTGTTTGTGGCTTTCCCTTCAGTACTAATGCAAGGAGAAAAGCCAGAAATTGCTAGTGGAGTTGATGACATCAACTTAGTTGCTATGATTTCTGAGTGTAATCTGGTTGGGAATCCCAAGGAGTAGTGGATCGATACTAGAGCAACAAGCCATAGGTGTGCCAATAGGTTAGTGTTCTCATCGTACTCTCCTGTGGGAGATGAAAAAAAGCTGTACATGGGAAACTCCTTTACTTCAAAGGTGGCAGGAGTTGGCAAAGTTGTTCTGAGGAGACCTTGAGAAACTACACCAATAAGTAATCATATAGAAGATCAACCTAGGCATAGTAAAAGGTAAAGGACATCTATGTCTTTTGGGCCTGATTTTCTAACTTATTTGTTAAAAAATGAATCTTGAACTTACAATGAGGTCGTGACTTCTCCAAAAGCTCCATTTTGGAAGGAAGCTATCAATAATGAATTTGACTCGATTCTGTCTAATCATACTTGGGAATTGGTTGATTTACCTCTAGGTAGTAAACCATTACAATGTAAGTGGATTTTCAAAAAGAAAATGAAGATAGATGGTACTATTGATAAATACAAAACAAGGCTTGTAGTAAAAGACTATAGGCAACATGAAGGTCTAGAATACTTTGACACCTATTCTCTTGTTACTAGAATTACTTCTATAAAGATGTTAATCGCGATAGCTGCTTTGTATGGGTTAGAAATACATCAAATAGATGTTAAAACTGCTTTTTTAAATGGAGACTTGGATAACGAAATTTATTTAATCAACTTGAAGGGTTTATAGTTCCTGGACAAGAAAAGAAAGTCTGTCATCTAGTTAAGTCATTATATGGCCTAAAACAAGCACCAAAACAATGACATGCAAAATTCGATCAAGCTATGCTGTCGAATGGTTTTAAATATAACAAATGTGATAAATGTGTATATGTTAAGCATATTCATGATAGTTTTGTTATTTTGTGTTTGTGTGTAGATGATATACTTATTATGGGCAGCAGTAGTGAAATTGTTGAGACTACTAAACAAATGCTTGCCAGTAAATTGAGATGAAAGATATGGGAATAGCGGATGTTGTCTTAGGAGTTAAAATCCAAAGAACATCCAAACGGCTTGTTTTATTACTATCTTATTAGATTGAAAAGATTCTTGACAAGTGCAGGAATCTAGGCATTTTATCAGTAAAAACCTGATAGATGTTAATCTACATCTTGCTAAAAATACTAGTGAAGGAAAGAATCAAAAGGAGTACGCAAGCGTGTTAGGCAGTTTAGTGTATGTCATGAACTACACTAGACTAGACATAGCTTATGCGATAAGTAAACTCAGTAGGTTTACGACAAATCCAAATGAAAATCATTGGAAAGCTATATATTGTGTACTATGTTATTTGAAGCATATTCAAAAATAGGCTTTGCACTACACTACATATCTTGTAGTACTTGAAGGATATGGTGATACAAATTGGATTACTGGTTCACACGATACAAAAACAACTTGTGGTTATGTGTTTACACCTGGTGGTGGTGCAGTGTCTTGGAAATTATCCAAACAAACGTGTATCGCACGTTCCACCATGGAAGTAGAATTTATTGCTTTAGACAAAGCCAGTGAAGAAGCAGAATGGCTTCGGAAGTTTTTTGGAAGATATTCCAAGCTGGCCTAAGCCAGTATCAGGTGTTTGTATACACTGTGACAGTTTAGCAGCTATATACAGAGCAAGGAATGTTATGTATAACGGTAAGTCTCGACATATACACCTTAGACACTATACTATTAGACAACTACTTTCTAGTGGGATTATCACAATGGACTTTGTGAAATCAAAAGAAAATATTGTGGATCCGTTAACTAAAGGTTTAACTAGAGAGGTAGTTGAAAAACTTCAAGAGGAATGGGGCTAAAGCCTTTACAAGTCACTATAGCGGAACCCTACCTAATTGACTGGAGATCTCAAGATCTTAGTTCAAATGGAAAACGAAGTTATGGGTTGACCATTAGAAGTACTGTTAAACTCTTATCCATTCCTGTCACAACAGTACAGAATTGGCAGGTTAAGCTAAGACTTTTATGATTTTCAATTGGTTAAAGTAAATTCAGAAATCACTTACGAGAATGGAAGTGTGGCCGCTTCTATGAGAATTGACAAGGCCGGTTTTCTAAAGCACCCGTGAAATCAGGCGGTGTTCATGGCCGGAAAGAACACAACAGTGAGAACCAATTCTAGAAAGAGAAAAATTGTATGTTTCTTGTTGTCTAGACTTACATTAAAATTAACGGTTCAAATAAATTGTTCTACAGATTAGTTATAAGTCCGATAAGTCTCACTAGGGCAGGTTCAAAGTTTCGCCTACCTAACCTGATTCAATTAATTCTTTTCAAATAATCACACAATGTATTTTCATGCAAACATACGCAAGCCTATGGATACATTTGAAGTTCTCATTCATGTGGGGGATTGTTGGAACCTTATTTAGTAATGAATGAGAAGTGGTGTGTCTGTTCAAGTAAGAGTTACGTTTCAAAAATTATGTTTTTTCTTTTCAAACTCAAAAGTTGCAGGTGTTTGTTTTCAAGAGTTACGTTTTTTTCCAAGAGATACGTTTTTCCTATTTAATAAGCATTTTCTTGAAAAACTAAAAAAGTATTATCTTTTCCTTCTTTGAAAAAACTCTCTGCATCTGTTTCTTCTCGATTTCGTCCGATTTTCCAAAATTGTATTAATAGGTCCTCGTTTAAAGTTTTGTACCAACTTAGAGAGACAGGCCCATTCTATCTTGAGAGACTCTTGTTTCTGTAATCTAGTATGTTGTGGAGAAAACAATTTTATCTCAAGGACACTCTGTGAATTGAGTGGGCTTAGGTTATTTATTTGCAAATAGGTTATATTGTTTTCTAGTTTCTGTCGTCCAGGGATTTATATGACTAAGGATTTAAGAAATTATTTTGTCTTAAGGACACTCTGTGAATTCAGTGGGTTTAGATTATTTGGAAACAGGTTCTATTGTTTATGTATTGTTTTGACATATTTCTGTTATATTGTTTTCTAGTTTCTGTCATTCATTGGGACTAACATTTTTTATGTTCATTTTAAGCTTTGTCGGGCATGGATTTATATGAATAAGGATTTAAGAAATTCTTTTAGAAAGATTTGTATATGTATAAAATATTAAATGGTAAAATTAACTCATTTGAAACAATTTCTATTAGGATAATTTTAATTCACTTAATCCTAATTGCTTAATTGGTTTCTCTCAAACTTCAAATAAGTATCAAAAAAAAAGAGAGAGAGATTTAATTCTAAAATTAATAGAAATAAACTTTTCCCGTTTAAATATAAATGAGTGTTGTGGACATATTTGATTACTTAATAGATTTAAAATTTTAATGTTATTACAAAACAAATTTAGCTCCAAATTTATTTTTCAAAGATTTGTAAGCTAATTAAATAAATAAAATTCTAACAGATTAATGTTTTCTCTTAGGATAGAATTCTAATTATATGACAAAACTAATGTAACCCTAAAAAATCAACTAATTTAATTTTATTTTAATTCTAAATAAGCATGCATGAAAAGTGAAATTTTTTAAACTTATTTAGTCATAAAAAGTTTTTATCCATGTTCAATCGACTTTTTTTTGTTATTCGAATAATCAAAAGTTCAAAACAATGATTTTTTATAATTAAATATTTCATATGTAATAAAAAAAATTAAGTGAAATCTCGACATATTATATTTATTTTAGAATAATTTTAATTTTCTTTTTGTAATCTTTACAGTATTGTACGAGGGGCTCATACTAGTACATATATACATGAAAATGCTATAAAATACACTAATCCACTACTAACTCTCAAACATTCAAAGTCAACGGTTAACTATTTTTTTATTTAAAAAAAAATTAAATTTGATCAAATATCTCGAGGGTTTGATTTATACTTTCAGGGTATATTATATAAAATATATTTACAAAAAAATAAAATTTTTATTGAAGATTTTATTATTTTTAAAATACAATAGATATTGACCGTTAGAATCTTAATAATGCACTTCGTATGTACTTTATAACATTTTCATAAGTCTTTAACGGTCAAATTTAACAATTAATTATTTTTTTATTTAAAAAATAGTAAGAAATTTGATCTAATACCATAGGATTTAATTTATCCTTTTTTAATATAATATATAAAATATATTTTAAAAAATAATTTTTATATTGAAGATTTTATTTTTTTAAAATAAAATTAGAGGTTAACGGTTAAAATTTTTATATATATAAAAAATTTCTGTGACCCTACATATTCCATCAGGGCTAAACCAAGAAAAGGGATGCAAAATCATGTTTCAGATAGAGATCAAAACGAGGGGAGAAAACGACTGCAAAAGGCATGATATCACATCCATTCAAGCAAAGAGTTTGTGCCACTACACCAAAACCAAACACATATCCAGAAAGGCCATACTGCTGCCCACCTGGTGAACTTGCTCCATCCTCTTCCTCATCCTCATAATTGGTTAAGCTCATGAGAAATTTAGTATTAAACTGTGGATCGAGTCCGCTATTGCTAGGAAGGGATGCTTACTTAAATTTAACGTAAGAGTTTCTCATGTCCATCATCTTTAAGCAAAAGATTAGATTGGACCTTTTACTTAGTAGTAATAAAATTCTATACTTACTTACCTGTTTCGCATCTCCTATTATACATATCTATATTAATAAAATATTAATAAAAATTTTACGCTTATCCTTTAATTAATTTTTGATATATTTTTTATATACTAAAATCTAAAAGGATAAATTTAACCTTTGGATACTTAATATTATGAAAGATTTAGTGATACACAAAGATGACAAACATGTAAGAGGAGATATGAAGCTCTTAACGACTAATTATTTAGGCCTGAAAGATTGATATTCTGGTCAGGCATTGAATCGGTCTCGGAAAAGGGGCCATGTTTGTCAAATGGGCATGAGGGAGGCCCAAACGGCTCAATTCTCTGCGCTACTTTGTTGCAAGGCCTATAACTTTCAAGGCTCTGTTTCATTTGAGGATACGGTGAAGCTCTAAGCAAAATGACTTATGAGATCCCTATGTATTTCAAAGGGCTATTTTTTAAATGGTAAAATGGTTAATTTAGCCTCATAATTTTTGTTTAATCTTTTAAGATTTCATATTTTTTTTAATTTTGGCCATACAGGTCTATATATATAGTTTTTATCTTTTAAGATTTTATAACTTTTTAACGGTGACCAATTAGTTTTTATAATTTTTTTTTATTTTGACCATATGGATTCATATAATTTTTTTTTTAATATCTTTTAAGTTCTCTTAACTTTATATCATTTTTTGTCTTAATTTATTACGGTAAAAAGTTATAGGTCCTGATTGATTATTAGTAAAAAGTTATGAAACCTAATTGGTCATCATTAAAAAGTTGTAAGACTGTAAAAGATTAAAAAAAAAAAAAGACCCACATGACCAAATATATATATATATATATATTTATATATTTATATATATATATATGAACCTACATGATTAAAATGAAAAATTTATGGGACTAATTGACCATTTTACCTTTTCAAATTAACATGAAATGAAAGTTGCTCCATCCTTTTTTTCATCCTATATTCCAAACACTTCAACTAAATAATATATTTTTTAAAAAATATATTTTCATTAAAAGAAATAAATTATATAATTTGACAACAGAAGTCTCATTGTTACACCTCACCTGAAAAAAAAAGAGTATAAAATAAAATAAAGAAAATAAATCTCAAATGTATAGTAGTCTCAAACTTTAAAGGCATGCACAGCTTCACCATAATATAAATAGGCAACAAACCAAAAGGCCTTAGCAAATTAGTTGTTTGCGGAGCTCTTATGAACCGAGTGAAAGGCTAAGAAGAGTTCAAGGAAAAAGAAGCTCCAAGATCAAAAGAAAAACGTGCTTAAGATTGGATCATCTGAAATAATTCAAATAAAGATATCCGTGTAGTGATAAGTACACTTATACTCCCATTCCCTATAGATATGAAATGTTACATTAATCTCATATCAGATTTGATACAAAAACCTCTTAATTTGAGCAGTTACAAAAAGACTTGTAACCAAATTAAAAAGTTATCTTCTCTCTTCCTACTTTTTTGGTATTCATATTTGATTTTCTAATATTTTATCGATTATACTTGGTGATTTAGTCGGAATCCACCCTCCTCTCCTCGCTATTTTTCAACTACATCATTTGGCGTCTACCATGTCCTACCTTTTTCTCTCCTCTTACACAAATCTCATATACAGCAATCCATAGACCCTCAAGGAAAAACAGTAAGTCGAAACATGAGTTTAAAGGTCACATTCACACAAGGCCGCAACATAGATTGCAACATGAATGTGAAGGTCACACTTATACGAGAAAGCAACATTAGAAGAAACATGAGTCTAAAGGCCACAACATGGACTGGAACATGAGTTTAAAGACCTCAACATAGGTTACATCATGACTTTAAAGGCCACAGTCACAAAACTGCAACAAAGGCCAACATGAGTTTAAAGGTAACACTCATACAAGGTCGCAACATAGGCCAAATTATGAATTTAAAGGCCAAAACATGAATTTAAAGGTTGCAAAATTGTTTGCAACATGAGCTTAAAGGCCACAACAAAACAAGGCAAAATACGAGATTGCACAAACCACGAAGTTGCAAAGTCCACACATATACAAATCTCCCTTTTTGGCCAAAAATATATTTTTTTGTCTCAATTAAACACTTTACATTTTATTTTAGGGAAGTCATATAGTGTATATATACACAAAACCCTTTCCATCTCAAGTTAGGGAAAACATATAGTGTATACATACACAAATACCTTTTATAACAAGATAAGAGAGAATCAAAACATTAGGAAATGGACTAGAGTAGTTCTACAAATTTCGTTGTTCCTCGAAATGGTGAAAGATAGAAGGAAAGGAAAAACACAAAAGATTTATATGAGTGCAATTTTTCAAAATTTAACGTAGACACATGAAGTAAACTGCCAGTCATCTTCACTTCACACTTCACATCACTCTTCAATTTCATGCTCCAATTCCACACTCTCAGTAACAAGTTTATTTCTCCCACATTCGAACTGAATTACCTGTCATAACCACTTGTATGCATGAATTCTCTTACATTTTACAGAAATGCATATAGTATACAAATAGACTAATCCTTTCATTATTTTTATTATTTTTTATAGGAACGTTTATAATATATAAATACACTAATACTCTCATTCCCTATAAAATAGAGAGTATTAGTCCCACGTCAGATTTAATGCAAAGGACCTCTTAATTCGAGTGGTTATAAAAGGACTTGTAACAAAGGTAAAAAGGCATCTTCTTTCTTTCTCTTTCTTCCTGCTTTTTTGGTATTTAGATCCGATTCTCTAAGATTCTATCTATTATACTTGGTGATTTATTCGGAATCCAACCCTCCTCCACCTACCATTTTTCAACTACATCACTATGTAACCAATAAATTATTAGAGAAATTCTGTAAACAAGAAAAGTAGAATATAATGATAAAAATAAAGATTAACCAACTTGTTAAAATAAGTCAATCTAGCTCGAAAAGTGAAGAGGATTAGCAAAGGATCAAATGAGAGCGAAAATCTTATCAAAAGAGAAAATGAAAGATGAGAGAAACTGCTCCTAAGTAGGATTTGGAATGGGATGTTATAGCAATCATAATAATAATCTCAAACTTAGAAAACTGACCTTCAATCATGGAATTCAAGTTCATTTTTGGAGGTCACATGATCAAGATTCAAAAACTAAGAAAGAAAAATAAATTTGGACAAAATATGTTTTATTTTGAAGAGAGAACATCTAGCCTATGCTTGTTTCACGATTGCCCACTCTGATGGTAGTCACAGGCTTATTATAGATATGATACAGACTTTCAATTTTAATAAATCACTAATACAATTTACTTCCATCAAGGTAACTATTAAACACATGATAACTCATGTAACATTAACTTAAAATTATTTGATAAAAAAATGTTGGGAGTCTTTATTTATTTATGTAAAATAAATAAATATAAGTGGTCCACTTTATATCTTATTTTAAAAGATGTTTTACATTCTCCAACTTTGACCACATATACCAACAAATAATTGCTTTGCGAATGATAAAAGTACTAATAATGTGGCCATTGACTTAATAATCATTCAAATAATTACGTAAAAACCACCATAAATAGAATATGTCAATACAAGAATCATGACGGTTATGTCTTTAAATAAAATACTTCCTTCCATATATTATAATATATAACACTTTCCAACAGCCACTTCATGAATAAGCTAAAATAAGACATTCAGAGTCCAAAATTTATGAATCCAATGATTGTAACAAAATACATGAAAATTTAATGCGTATTGTCATGTGAAAAATAACTAAAATCCAAAAGAACTTGGTTAGAGAGTAAAGACAAATATAAAATGAGTTTTTAAGCCCCATATCAATTACATGATCCTGAAAAACATTAGCTGGTAGTCCCATAGTCATAGGATCAATAATCATCAAATTGGTGCTAATATACTCAAAGAACACACTTTGTTTCTTGACATAATTTCAAACCATTAAGTACTTGATGTCGATATGCTTATTACGGCAGCCACTTTTGTTATTCTTAGAAAAGTACACAACATCCTCATTATCACAATGGATCTTCAATGGTTTTGAAAGAGAATCGACAACCTTATGTCTGAAAATAAATTTCCGTAGCTATAAAGCCTATGATGTAGCCTCATAGTAAGCTATAATTTCAGCTTCCATTTTAGATGTCACAACACTGCTTCACACTTCTCCAAGATGATGTGATTCACTTGAATTATGGTTGGAATTTCAACATCCATCTATCCAAACCCAAGGTCACTCATAATATGAAATTTTGACCAAGACTTCAACAAGAGATTCAAGCTAGTGACTAATGACCATGATTGTCTTCCAATATGATCTATTAGTTTGGATT
>JAOXNR010014861.1:0-22311 GCA_028571225.1 Parsonsia alboflavescens
TAATTTGGACTTAGGTCCATAAGATTAATTATTGTTGGACTTGAATAAAATAATGAAGTGGATTTATTTTTATTAGTTTTATATTTAATTTTGACTTAGTTCCATGAGATTAATTATTTGATGGGTTAAGAATAAAAATAAATATTGGGCATTAATTAAAGGGTTAGAATAATTTTATTGGGTCCATGATTCAATGAATAATTATTGGACCTTTAATTAAATACTAGGATTGTTGGGCTGTTGGCTCTTGGCCTATAGAAAACCCATATATCTGATTTAGTTATTTAAAGGATTATTTATTAATAATGTAATAACTACAAGATTGACAATTCTGAAATGCTAGAAAAAAAAAAAATGAATAGACGTAATTTTTCTCTCTGCAGAAAAATTATAAAATGTCAATTGTTTTCCTCGACTCCACATAGAATTCTCCGTTCAGCTATTTTCCTT
This sequence comes from Parsonsia alboflavescens, assembly GCA_028571225.1. Classification (NCBI taxonomy): domain Eukaryota; kingdom Viridiplantae; phylum Streptophyta; class Magnoliopsida; order Gentianales; family Apocynaceae; genus Parsonsia; species Parsonsia alboflavescens. Next base: position 451 of record JAOXNR010014861.1, read on the forward strand.
TCGGTTCACCTAGACAGATAGGGAATAGATTAGAAGATCTTTTGCATAGTAGATCAAGACGTCCAGATCCATTCCGTAGGACAGATCTTCGAGTCTTCAAAAAGGTATAGTTCTCAACTCATATTTGAGAAAAAATTTTTTAAAAACAAAATCCTGGGACTCCAGATCAAGTTTCCTCATGGATTCCGGATCCGGATCCTTTCATTGGGAGGTCAGTGGTGGCGAGTTGCTTGCCGACGCGTCCTCGTTGACTCCGTGAGTCTGACTTTCAGGTATTGAAGGTATGGGCCCTTTGGCCTCTTTGGGTTGACCATAGTCCAAGTCCTGCCCATTTGGGTTAACTGATCCTGGCCTTGCCCGTTTTACCCAACAATACCCCTCTTTAGGCCCGACGAGCTCCTTGGTTGTCGATGCCTAAATTACCATCTTCAAGTCATTGCTACTCTGGATTTGCGGATTCCTTGCAGTAGATAACTTCTGGGGTACCTTTTCATTCGTGTCTCTATTCGAGAGCTATAAGTTGGCTCTATAATTTTTCGGTTTCAAGCAGAGTTGTGCACACCTGCTCACGGCATGAAATGTACATGAGCAAGGCTAGAACTCACAAGGTCGTAGGTCATGGTCTAGTGCGGCCTCTATTATGCTTATTTGGAGTTCAGTAACCTCCGGGTCCGTGACCCGTGAGGTCGGTGGTAGAAAAACCTTGCCCACTCACACCTCGGGACTTGCCAACATGACCTTTGGGTACTATAGATTACCATGTATAGGTCGCGAGTTTGACCTTCAGGCGTTGAGAATCACCATCTCAAGGCTGGGGACCCTTCCCTCAAGTATTAGAAATTACCATCTTCAAGCTATGGCTTTGGTCCCTCAAGTATTAGAAATTACCATCTTCAAGCTATGGCTTTGACTTTCAGGTATTAAAAGCTACCATCTCCAAGTCTTTGATCTGGCTTTCAGGTATTTAAGGGCTACCATCTCTAAGCCACGATCTTTGGAACAATTTTCTTACAACTGTTTTTTGGGGCTGACCTTCAGGTATTTTATGGATTACCATCTTGAGACCGCGGCTCTTAGTAAAATGGCACCTTCTCACAACAGCTGTCTCTGTAAAAGAGCACATTCCTTTGTTTCTGGAAGCATGGTGGGAGATTAATATTTTAGGATTGAGAAAACACCATTGAAGAACTGTCCTCTAGAGAATCTCAGCATTCTCCTCAACCCGAGTCCATTCTTAAGTACTGTTAAGACGATGGCTTTGTGGACAATGGACTAGTGTGTTAAATCGAAGAAGGAGAGCTTGGCCAAGAGGAGAATATCGATCAGCAAGGAGGAGGCATTTGCTATCAAATCTGTGGGAAGATCTTTGAAGATTTCCTGGTTCGGGTTTTGGCAGCTCCAACCCCTATAATGTTTTCAAGGAGAGATCTGCATTTTTTCTTCTTTTTATTGTGCGAAAAAGTTGGAACGAGTTCAGTTTTTAAAAAATCGACCGTCCCCGAACCTGGGAAAATGACCCGTCTTAGAAGGCCAAAGGTTGACCTGCTCCATCTCTGGTGAGAAGTTGAGGAGTTCTGAACTTTGAAGAATTTATCGTATCATTCTTCTCCATCGTTTCTTTTCTCTGAGTTATCTTCTATCTCTCTGCGGTTCCTTGCACCAGGTCTTTTCTTTTCTTGTTCGAGCTTTCATCTAAACCTTCTTGGTTACCATGGCTTCCAGTCTAGACAAGTCAACTCTGAATCTCTAGCTAATGAGATTTTATATGATCCTCCCTCCTTTCCCCAGGCTCATGATGTCCCCTGTCTAACTCATAACCTAGCTGAGATTGGGGTGCCCTTTCTTCTTTGAGCCTCGTTGACATCAGGGCTCTCCAAGTGGAGTTGGTAGGGGAGGAGGGTTATTTCACTGCTGCCACACTGATTGAGGGCCCTCACCTTCGGCGTACCGGCCACGTTGATCTTCATCGCACCAGCCTTTGGGGAGGGCTCCTTCTTCCTTTCTTTTATCCCCTTTTTATGGACATAGTCCATTTTTGGAAGGTGCCTTTGGCCGAGTTCACACCCCATTCCATTAGGATGATAGTCGCTTTCATAGCAACCTGTCATCTTTACAGGGTTCCCGTATCCTTGGAGCTTTTCCGGTTCTGTTTCGAGCTGGAGGTTCCTTGGACCTTCAGTTCTTCTAACGGATACCTGACGCTGGTACCGTGACATCTAATATTGGGCTATGTTCAGTCTCTAGAGGGGAACTGGAAATCTCAATTTCTCTTCATCCATCTTAATGATTCATTAATGGAGAGATACCCTGATTGGAACCTTAACCGACTTCTTTACAATAAGCTTCCTCCCCTAGGCCCTGGCCTGGCCCAGCACAGGGATCTTTTAATGAATTTGGGCAAGGATCGGGTGCCTCTCCTTTGTCTAGCCCTGGTCTTTCCTAACGCCGGCTGGTTTGTGTTGGAGGATGTCATGTAACCTCCCTTTGATCCATGCAAGCATGGAAATTGCTATCGCCAATAAGTAATCCTTCTAAAGTTGGCATCTTTGTTGCTTCTATCCCTTCTGTACCCTTGACAGCCCCTCCTTTTTTTTTTTTCTTTGATAGTGTTGAGAGACTAGATTTACGGAGTAGGCAGAGAAGGGGCTGGTCCAAGCCAAAGTGCCACCGGGTCAAGTAATGGTGAGGGGCTTCCGACCTCTATGGGCCTTTTGTTCCTCCACGGGGGAGAGGTTGCAGGACCCAAGTTGCTATGCGTCTTGGAAGAGTAGGACTGGGCTGCGGGAGTGAGGGGCCAGGTTGTTGTGTTGAATCTCTTGGGATGGAAAGTAGGACCTGTGTTGCCATTCATCGTAGAGCTAAGATGATGGCCATGCACGCGGAACCTTTTCAGGGTCCCCCAATTGAGATTTCCAACTCTGACTTTGACCTGTCCTCTTGGGAAGTCATGTAATAGCATTGGGACTACTAAATGTTTTGTTAAGTGCTGAATACTTTGCAAGGCTCTATTTGTGGACTTTCACCTTATTTTTTTGCACTTGATACAACCCGAAGAGTTTGCTGGTGGCTCTTCTTTTTAATTTTTTTCTTTTATACAACTGCTCAGCATTTTCTATCACTGCTTGGAGCAACATCTTTGATTTCCATACGCGTAATCTTTCGGCAATTGCATAATTGAACTGCTTTCAATCAAACATTTAAAACAGGCACAATTCCTACATAAGCTTTAAAAACTTAACTTTAATCCATGCTAAGCTTATTGAAGCTAACATTGAGGCTGTTGTTGAGCGTTCTGAGGTTGCCATGGACCTTTGTGAGGTGTAGTAGGTTTAAGAGGTCTGCAATGACCTTTAGGGATATAACTTTCTCAAGTGGCAAGCGTTCCAAGGTCTCAGGAGTTATCTTTCTTCGAGATCCTCTAATTTATAGCTTACTCCCTTGTGGACTTCTTGGATTTGGTAGGGTCCTTCCCAACTTTCTTGCAGCTTGGTCAGTTGGCCTTGCTTGCCAACATCTGATCTTTTTAGGACCATTTCTCCCACTATGATATGTCTTTCTTTCACTCGCTTGTTGAAAAAATTTGTTACCTGCCTTTTGTAGGTCCTATCCGCTTCAGTTGCCTTGTTTCTGAACTTTTCGAGGAGGTCGAGCTCTGCTGTTCTCTCCCCCTCATTTAAGACTGTGTAGTACTCAGTCAGTCTTAAAGATGTTTCCTCAACCTCAACCGGCATTATTGCTTCTGCTCCAAAGCATAGACTAAATGGGGTTTCTCCAGTAGCTTTTTTGGGTGTGGTCTTGTATGCCCACAGTATGTTGGGGATCTCGTTTGGCCAATCCGCATCGCGACCTTCTAGGATCATTCTGTTTGTAACTTCTGCAAGCTCGTTGGCTTGTGGGTAAGCCACAAAGGTCAGTGTTTAATCAATGTGGAGGTTCTCGCAAAAGGTCTTGAATGGATCGCCAGTAAACTATTGGCCATTGTCTGAAATGATGGCTCGTGGATCTTGAATTTGCTTATGATGTCCCTCCATACTAACGACTGAACCTTTTGAGATGTGATCACTGTCATTGGTTCTGCTTCGACCCATCTGGTGAAATACTCTATAGCAACTATGAGGAATTTTGCACCCCCCACTCCTTTTATGGAAGGTCCGAGGATGTCAATTCCCCAAATATCAAATGGTACTGAGGTATTGATTAGCTGGTATTTCACTGGTGGAAGATGTGATTTGTTCCCGTGCAATTGATAGCTTGTGCATTTCTAATGGTTGTGTTAATGTTTGCAACCATTGTGGGCTAGTAATACCCCGTTCATAAGATTTTCTTTGCGACAGTCTTCGCTCCTGTGTGAGAGTCACATATACAGCTATGTACCTCATCAATCACATATTTACCTTCCCCTGGACTAAAGCACTTCAGTAGTGGCCATGTGTATGACCTTCTGTATATCGTTCTCAATCAAGATATAGCGAGGTGCCCATCTTCACACTCGGCGAGCTTCTTTTGGGTCCTCAAGAAGGTCGTCATGTCTAAGAAATTTGAAGATAGGGTATCTCCAGTCTGCTTGATCCACTATGACTAGACTTTCCTCTTGATCGATGCTGGGAGAGTGTAATTGCTCCACAAGTAGCTCGATATTGGTTCTAGCTACCTCTCGGTAGACCTTGGATAGTATATCCGCTTTTGAGTTTTGCTCTCGGGGAATCTGTTCAATGAGAAAGTAGTTAAGTTTTGATATGATGTCTCTTACTTGTTTGAGATACTTGACCATGTTATCTTCTATTGCTTCATATTCTCCAGCTACCTGGCTGGCTATAACTTGTGAATCTTTTTTGGTGTGCAATTTCTGCACTTTGAGAGCTCTTATAAGCCTTAGACCTGCTAAGAGCGCTTCATATTTGGATTCATTGTTCGAGGTTGGGAAGTTGTACTTCACAGAGTAAGGGATTCTCAGTCCCTTAGGGCTAATTAGTACAATCTCCGCACTTGAATTTTCCTTTTCCGTAGACCTATCCATGAACATGGTTTAGATATTACCTTCACAAGTGTCTGTGTGCTCTAGTGGAGCTCTGGTACATTCTTCTACGAAGTCGAAGAGGGCTTGAGCTTTGATAGCCTTCCTTGGCTCAAATTGGTTTGCCACCTCATCATCCTGCCTGAGAGTTAGGCTTTGCCAGAGCTTGCTTCAGAGCTAAATTGGTTAGGACTTTTATGGGTTAAGCTTCAAAGTATGGCTTGAATTTCTTTGAGGTGATAATGATGAGGTATAGAAAATTCTCGAGCTCCGTATATCTTGTCTCTAGAGCTCACAGTAAACGGCTAACATAATAAATAGGAAATTGTTGACCTGACCTTTCTACTATTAATACTGAACTCACTGCCTTTTCGGTTCCAGTCAGGTACATACAGATTTCTTTTCTTGATGTCGGGGAGACGAGTAGAGGAGGTTTATGTAGAAAGTTCTTCAGCTTGATGAAAGCTTCCTGATAGCTTTCAGACCATTGGAAGTCCTTCGGCTTTTTTATGACATCATAAAATTTTTGTCCTTCATCTTGCTGATAAAGCATCCTAGAGCCACCATTTTTCTTGCTAGGCTTTGTACTTCTTAGAGGTTTCTAGGAGGTTCCATATCCAGCAAAACTTTGATCTTATTTGGGTTGGCATCAATACCTCGCTCCGAGATCATGAAGCTTAGTAACTTTCCTTTAGAGACCCCGAATGTACATTTTTCCAGGTTCAGCTTCATGTGAGCAGCTTTCAGGGTTTGGAAGGTTTCCTGGATGTCTCCTATGAAGTCTTTTGTAGTTTTGGATTTGATCACTATGTCATCTATGTAGACTTTAATGTTCCATTTGAGCTATTTCTTGAAAATTTTGTGCGTCGCTAGCTAAAATTCTGCCCCAGGGTTTTTCAAACTGAAAGGCATCTTGGTGTAGTAATAAGTTCAGACCTCTGTGATAAAAAGGTCTTTTTCATGACTTCAATAGTCATTTAAATCTGGTGGAACCCTTTGTATGCGTCGAGGAAACACACCGACTGGTATCCGGGTGTGGAGTCCACCATCTGGTCAATGCTGGGAAGGGGGTAGGTGTCCTTCTGGAAAAATTTGTCAATGTGGTGAAGTCAACACACATTCTCCATCTCCCCTCCTACTTTGGGACCACAACCAGATTGGCCAGCCATTCTGGGGACACCACCTCTTTTAAGATTCTTGCATCAAGAAGACTTTAGACTTCTCTTGCAATGACCTCGTTACGTTCGAGTGTGAAGGTTCTTTTCTTTTGTTTTACTGGCTTAACGTTTGGCTTGAGCCCGACATTGTGCTCGGTTATTGACCCTTCAAATCCTTCGAGGTTGTTGGGTTGCTAGGCGAGGACCTTCAAATTTTCTTCAAGTTAGTCCTCCATTTTTCCCTTGACCGTTGGAGGTAAAAGCTCCACAATCTGTATCCCCTTCTCAAGGAATTTGGGGTTGAGAAAGACTTTCTCAACTTTTCCAGCACCTTGAATTTTGAGGTGATCATTTTCTTTTGGGAAGTTAATACACTCCTCTTGCTTCTGCTCTAGGGTGCTTTCTTCATTGCCTTCCGCGAGATAACATTCTACATCCATTTGCCTATCCCCTTCAAGTGTAATCCAAGTATTTCCAACCTGGATCCTCATGCTGTAATTGAGCGGGGAGATCTTGGCTCTTAGGTCCATGACCCCCCTACGACTAAGTATGGCGTTGTAGGTTCCAGGGGTATCTATGAATATCCAGTCCATCATATTGGTGACTTCCTTACCATCTACCCAGATTGTGGTTGAAACTCTTAAGATTCCGTTGGTGTAGGTCGTACTGCTGTTGAAACTAGTCAGTGCAGTGTCTGATTTCTGCAATGAGCTTTTGTCAGTCCCTATTTGGTCAAAAGCCTTGCAATAGAGGACATTGACTGCACTTCCGGAGTTAACCAGGATTTCCTTACCCGGAAGTCATTGATATGGAGTGACACCGTTAGGGGTTCTATATCCCCCCCTGGAGCTAGCTTCGATCTCCTCTCGATTGCATTTATTACACTAAGCCCTTTGATTTTGCAGGGCTGCCAGTGCTGGGTTTGTAGGCCCGGCAATTTTTTGCCATGAAATCTTGTAGGTGGCCTTCTTTTATGAGCCTCTCAATCTCTCGTTTGAGGTCAAAACAATCCTCCGTGAGATGGTTGTGATCTTTGTGATAGTGGAAGAACTTTGCCAAATCTCTTTTGGCCACAGGACTCTTGAGAGGCCTGGGCAGCTTGAGATGGCCTCTCTTCTCCACGACCACCATGACCTCGGCTCTTGATATCTTGAGTGGTGTGGGCATAAGGTCGGGGATGGTCCTCCTCCTTTTGTCAAAGTTTCCCCTCTTAGGGTGGGGATCTTTCTTGTCCGGCAATGTTTTTTGAGGACTCCTTGGATGTCCTCTGTTGTCTCTATCTATGGCTGAGGCGAAGCCCGGGATATTCCTTTGGACAGCAGTTTCCTCAGCCTTGATTAACTTTTCTAGGAGCATCTGTAGCTCCTTAAATGTTTTTACTGGCTCTTCGGCCACTCTGAGGGCTATGTACCCCCTTTGCAACCCTTGCTTAAATGCAATGATGTTGATGAGCTTTTGTCAGTCCCTATTTGGTCAAAAGCCTTGCAATAGAGGACATTGACTGCACTTCCGGTGTTAACCAGGATTTCCTTACCCGGAAGTCATCGATATGGAGTGACACCGTTAGGGGTTCTATATCCCCCCCTGGAGCTAGCTTCGATCTCCTCTCGATTGCATTTATTACACTAAGCCCTTTGATTTTGCAGGGCTGCCAGTGCTGGGTTTGTAGGCCCGGCAATTTTTTGCCATGAAATCTTGTAGGTGGCCTTCTTTTATGAGCCTCTCAATCTCTCGTTTGAGGTCAAAACAATCCTCCGTGAGATGGTTGTGATCTTTGTGATAGTGGAAGAACTTTGCCAAATCTCTTTTGGCCACAGGACTCTTGAGAGGCCTGGGCAGCTTGAGATGGCCTCTCTTCTCCACGACCACCATGACCTCGGCTCTTGATATCTTGAGTGGTGTGGGCATAAGGTCGGGGATGGTCCTCCTCCTTTTGTCAAAGTTTCCCCTCTTAGGGTGGGGATCTTTCTTGTCCGGCAATGTTTTTTGAGGACTCCTTGGATGTCCTCTGTTGTCTCTATCTATGGCTGAGGCGAAGCCCGGGATATTCCTTTGGACAGCAGTTTCCTCAGCCTTGATTAACTTTTCTAGGAGCATCTGTAGCTCCTTAAATGTTTTTACTGGCTCTTCGGCCACTCTGAGGGCTATGTACCCCCTTTGCAACCCTTGCTTAAATGCAATGATGTTGATGAGATGCAGGACGATTTTTGGATTATCCACAATTTTCTAAACGAATAAGGGGTTGTATGAATGCTTGGTGATGCCATTCGGAATGTCAAATGCACCGAGTGCCTTCATGAGGATAAAACTTCTTGGCTAGTGCATCAGACGTTTTATTGGCCAGGACTTGATAAAGATGTCAACACACATGTAATTAGGTGCCATGTCTATCAAGAGGAAAAGGGGATAGATACGAAATTAGGGACTATACATTCCGTTGCCAATACCGGATGAGCCATGGAAAGATGTCTCCAAGGATTTTGTGGTAGGATTGCTGCGGACAGCGAAGGGGCTAGGTTCAATAATGGTGGTTGTTGATCGATTTACCGAAATAAGTTACTTCCTTCCGTGCAAGACAACGTTGGATGCAACAAAGGTGGTTGATCTATATTTTTCTGGGGTTGTTTGACACTATGAGTTGCCATCATCGATAGTTTTAGACAGGGACAGCAAGTTTATGGGGCATTTTTGGTGAGAGTTGTGGAAGAAGCTAGGCACAAAACTGAAATTCAGTAGCCCATATCATCCCCAAACTGACAGGCAAACTAAGGTTGTCAACCGGAGTCTCGGGAATTTTTGACCAGCAAATGTTCATGAATTCAGAAGTTAGAATCTTTGCTTATCGAAAATTGAATTTGAATTCAATTCGTTGGTGAATCGATCCACAGGGTTTGCGCCATTCCAAGTGTGGTATGGGTTTTTGCCGAGAGGTCCACATGACCTTCTCCCAATTGACAGAATAGAGAAGCCGAGCAATAAGCTGGATGAACGAGTGGTTAATTTACGAGATTTCCACGTTGTTGTGAAGGCTAGACTTGAGTAGAGTTATGCCAAGTACATTTTGAGAGTTGATCAAAGACAAAACCAACAATCTTTTGAAGTTGGTGATTTGGTATGGGCCTATTTGCCACTGGAAAGGTATCCGCAGGGAGCTTACACCAAGCTCAAACCGAAGAGGATTGGACCTTGTCAGGTGTTAAAGAAATTTGGAGACAATGCCTATGGGGTTGAGTTGCCGGACTATATGTTTATCTCTAATATCTTTAATGTCCATCATCTAACCCCTTATGCAGGTGAGAATTCCAGCTTGAGGACAAGCTTTTCAGAGGACTGGGAGAGTGATGAGGACATCATCCAAGGAAAACGGGTCTGATTCGGACTGATTTGGACCTTGTACCTCGGGATACAAGTCTGACCTACTATCTCCGAATGGGCTGAAACTTGACTAGACAATTGGAAAACAGGTCGCTGAGCAATACACATTGCATGGCAATGATGTACGATGTTTTTCGGCCATTCGGGACTAACTTGATGGGTTATTGGGCACTTTTTACGTTTTTTTGGATTTTTCTATATTTTAAGGGTATTTTTGGTAATTGTTTTTCAATTAGGTTTATGGAATTGTTTTCCAATCAGGTTTAGGGTAGATTTAGGTTATAAATATTTCGTTTTGTCTTTATTTTACAAAAAGAAGCTTTGTTTTTCGACATTATTCCAAGATTCGAATTCCTTCTCTTTTACTTTTGGTTTTGAATTGCAATTCAGGTTAGGCCAAAATCGTTAGTGATCATGCAAAACATCCCAAAATAGTGAGTGATCACGCAAAACATCCCCTGTTTCTTTTTCCTGTTCGGTTGTTATCAGATAATTTCAGACGATCCAAAAATCGTCCTGCATCAAAATGGCATCATTCTTTTACTCGATCTCCACTGCTTCGTCTTTGAAAGGACTATAATAGCTTTGGGTGGTCTCACTTACCTTTTGTTTGATGAGGAAGAGGTCATTGATATCTTTCTCGCACCTCGTGCTGCTCTGATAGTTTTTCAGAAACAGCTCTTTCAGTTGTGTCCAGCTTGAGATGCTTGCCTGAGTTATTCCCTTGAACCATGATTGCACCTTTTTGGTCAGCATGGACCTAAAGGCTCTACATTTGACGTGGTCGGGGTGTTTAAACATCTCCATGTAGGAGACGTACTCATCAATGTGTTGTTGTGGCTCCCAAGTACCATCATATTTTTTCTCCATTTGTGGGGCTTTGAAGCTTGAAGGCATCTTGGCTATTCGAATGCTGTGGACAAATGGTGAGGGCTTGGTTAGGTCCAAAGTGTTTTTTTTATCCTAATTGGTTGAGGAAGTTGCTCTCCTCAGTGGGTTGGGTCCTACCCCTCAAGCGTTTTCGCCTGTCATTTCGATCAAGCTACGATGAGGTGGTATCCTTACCCCAAGTGAAGCTGACAGTGAGCTCCCCTACTCTTCAGGGGCTGCATCCTGTCCTTGGCTTCTATAGATGGCAACTCGATTGAGCCTGTCTCTTATGACGTACGCCCTTTGATTATTGAGGGTCTCCCTAAGGTTGGTCACAGGTAAAGTCCTTGCTCCTTGTGACCTTTGTTCCGGCCAACCTGCTTCTCGACCTGCATCATTGCACAAGGGATCAGTCCTTGCCTCTAAAGGCTAAAACCTGTCCGGCTGAGTATGCCTGGTTTGGCTCATGGGTGGTTATGTTTCTCTTTGGGAAGGCATAAGGCAACCACCATTCTTTCCATTAGATTTGCCAACATGGATACCCGGGTTCCTCTAGATCTTTGCAGCCATGGTGGCCTGGAGTTATTGCCATTTGTAGTGAGATCTGGGCATCTCCCCTGCGACTCTTCTTGCACCAGCATTCGGTTGGCTGAGACATTCTTGGATGGGCCGGACTGTGCTTGCGGCTGTTGGCCCTGCTGTGTGCTTGGCACTGGGTTGCCATCAGTGACGACCTGTGTTGGTTCGACATTTTAGGCACTATCTCTCTCATGCGTAGTCGTGTTCTAGCCGGCGGTCTACCACAACGTGGCGACTGAACACGTGAAGGCTGTGACTGAGCCAACAAGATTGCTTTATTTGTTTTGTGTATGGGAAAAAGTTAGGCTTTTCTGTTCTGGTTCACCATAGACGGTGCTAGAAGTGATGGGGTCCAAAAAGGGTTGGATCGGATCACCCTGAAGATCCTAATGGAGCTCCGCGTCAGCAGCCTGAGAAGATAAGAAAAAGTAGGTCACAGGAGTGCCTTGTTGCCCAGGGAAAAGCTCCGATGCCCAAGTTAGTATTCTGGGAGAGTTTCCGGTAAAGACCATTCTCTATTTTCTTGTTTCCTTTTTTCTTCCTAGATTAACTGGGTGTTTTATTTAAGTAGAGAGAGAAAATTAGTTACCTCTTGGAAGTGAGCTCTCCATTACGTTCCAGTAGGCAATTAGGATAACCGTGGGATTCAGTCAAATCCTGCCAATTGCTCCAAGGATCTCGGAGTTTCTCTTGAACAAGAGATCTTGCCATTCATGTCTCTGTGAGAGCTACGAGCTCACTAGCCAACCTTTAGACCAACTTCGCGACCTCCCCGTGGACACTAAGAAACTTGAACATCTTTTCTGGTGAGGTCGAGCCCAGTGATCCTTGACTCCTTGGAGTGACTAGGAGTCTCGCACTTGTAGTCATGGCTAGGTCGAAGTCGGGAGGTCGGTGGTGGCGAGTTGCCTGCCCACCCCTCCTCGTTGACTTTGTGAGTCTGATTTTCAGGTATTAAAGGGATGGGGCCCTTTGGCCCATTTTGGTTGACCTTAGTCCGAGTCCTGCCCATTTGGGTTGACTAGTCTGGGCTGTGCCCATTTCACCCATCAGGCATATTTTGTGGTATTATATGACTTTATGGTTTATATTTTGTGCCTTGAATAGAGATAGGTTGAGATTTTGGAAGCATTTTATGATCTTCTTGTTTTTAGGAATGCATAATGGTGCCCATCTTGGTGATTTAATGAGTTTTAGCATATGAGGAGGTGATTTTCTTGTTCATTTTATACATGTGTTTGATGTTTTTGATGGATATATGCTATGTTAAGGGATTGTTTTTTGGGTTTATTGTGCATGAATTCAATTATTGAACTTCTTTTGTATCATGCTTTATGGTGACATCAACCAATCAGGATAATGGCTTGTGTTTTGATTGATTGAATTTTGTATTCTTGGAGCTTACAATGGATAGTATTTTGTGCCTATGTTGTTTCTTCTTTTGTGTTTGTTGTAGGTGAGAATAAATACATGTCAATTAAAGAAAAACCACCACCTTTGAAGGAAGGAATGGTAAGACATTTTCAAGATGTGACTTCCATGAAGGATAACATTTGTGAAGCTTTTGAGAGCATTGAACTCTTTGGTAAGTATTATCTTGATGATCCAATCAAAGTTATTGACAAGTCTCTTCTTAGTGTAGGACTTGAAGATTTGAGGACGAATCCTCTTGAGGTGACGGGGAATGATGGATACCAGGGGTCAATCATATCATTAATGGAATCATCAAGGAAGACATTCATGGTGGAGTTCATTGAAGGGGAGAATCATAGAAGAAAAGTTGCGTATAATGACTTTCATTTCAAACTTGAGAGATTATGGAAGGTTTCAGGTCAATACTTTGCTGGGAATGAACCAAATGTTGACTTGATGATTATGTACAAGAACTTGTATTTCAAATACAAGAATGAAGTCTCAAGAATGAAGATTGATCTCTCAAGAATCAAAGAAGTCTTGGTTGCTCAAAGGATTGAAGAGTTTATGATCTTCTTTGAAGATGATCTTAGTAATGGTTGGATGTTCTTCTACAAGAATTTTTACTTCAAGTTTAGACCTTTAAACATGAGAGAAGAAGGCTTGAAAACACTCCAAGATGAATCCAAGATCAAGCCTTAACAAGCCAAGAAGTGAAGTACCAAAGAAGAGGAAGAAAGCAAGCAAAAATAGCAAGAAACAAAAAAATTACGGTAGGCATCCGGTGCTCAGTCCGGTCCCCCATTCGAAGCCGGATTAGCCAGTTTGGTCCCTCAACTTTCATTTTTCTTGCTTTGGTCCCTAATGCTACCTTGGCCTATTTGGACACTTGAATTGTTTTTATTGAGTTTTTAGTGACCTTTCATGGACTTTTATGTTATTTAATTTGTTAACAAGGTCCTTTAGCTATTATTAGGGCTTCCTTCCTTTGGGACTATAAATAGTCTCCAATTTGTAATTCAAAGACAACTTTTTCTACAAACACCTTTACAATGAGTGACTTTTCTTTCTTAGATCAAACTTGGTTTTGAGTGGATTTCTTCAAGAACTTTTCTACTTACCTTGAGATATTTCAAACCGGCTTTTCAATAACTTTGCTTAGGGATTGAAATTGTCTACCGAATCAATTAGGTTGGTTGATTGTTAGCATTAACAAGAGGTCAATCTAATTTCTAAGCTTGAACGACATGCTGAGTCGTGGGAATTTGAGTCTTCTATGTGATTAATCAAGAGCTGGGCCAAGATAAAAAGAAACTTCAACTCAAGATCACATCACTATTTCGAAAACCTTTGAAAAGTTTGGTAGAGATAAGATAGAAACACTAGCAAGTTTATGTCAATAGCCTTCTTTCATGCAAATTTGGGAATAGCCATATCACTATTTAAAAGCAGTTTTCCACTCATCCCCTTCTTTCATGCGAATTTGGGAATAGCCACTTTTGAAGTCAATTTTTGAAAAATGCAAGCTGCCACTTAGTTTATCAAGCATATTATCTAATCTAGGGATGGGAAAGAGATACTTTACAGTGATTTTGTTGATTGATTGACAATCAACACACATTCTCCAACTTTCATCCCTCTTAGGCAGCAGAAGAATTGGTACCACACATGGGCATATGCTCTCTCGTACATAGCCCTCGGAAACTAGCTCTTCCTCTTGCCATTGAATCTCTTTGATATCCTCCATGTTGGTTCTATAAGTGGCTTTGTTTGGCAATGGTGCTTTCGGTATCAAGTCTATTTGGTGTTCCATCCCTCTTAGTGGTGGCAATGCTTGAGGGAGGTTTTTTGGAAACACATCTTCAAATTCCTTCAAAAGAGAGAAAACACTACTACGAAGAGATGAGTCACTGTTATAATTAAAAGAAGTTGAATGTAAAGAGCACTTGTATATGCGTAAGGTCATTGGCTTTAAGCCTAAATATGCACTTAACTCTTTTACTTTTCCATAGAAACTCTTTTTTTTTTCTTCGCTATTCTTCTTCTCACTCTTGTTTTGTCTCTCTTTTTCTTTCTTCTTTCCCTCTCTTGTTTCTTTCTTTCTCATTCTCTCTTGTTTTTCCCTCAATTTCTCACTTGTTTTTCTCCTCATAGAACTCTTCATTCTCTTAAGAATTTCTTTTGATCCATGTATGCTTTGTAAGGTTTCAGAGGGCTCAAGTGAATCTTCCTTCCTTCAAACTCCCAGGAATGCTAGTTTTTGTGGCCATCATAGATCACCTTTCTATCATATTGAAATGGCAGTTCAAGTAACAAATGCGTGGCTTGCATTGGCACCACATCACGGCAACACTAACCTTGCCCATTGAGAATGAGATTCTCACTTGCTTACCTACCTTCACTTCACCACTATCATTTAACCATTGAAGCTTGTAAGGTTTTGGATGGTCAATGCAAGGTAGTTTCATCTTTTCCACCAATTAGGCACTTGGAACATTCACACAACTCCCATTATCCATCATGGCACTGTACAAATGTCCTTGTATTAAGCATCGTGAGTGGAACAAATTCTCCATTTGCAAGTCCTCTTCTTCACTAGCTTGAGTACTAAGTAATCTCCTAATCATGTACATTTGTTCACAATAACCTTCATTTGGATTGAATTCATCTCCATGTCTCTTCTTCACCCACAAATTCCTTCTTCTTCATCTATACTAGCCGATTCCACCATGTCAACATTATGCAAGATGATGTTTCTCTTGTTACGACATTGGTTTGCATAGTGTCAAAACCTTGACACTTGTGGCAGTTGACTTCTCTACAATTGAAAGTTGATAAAGGTCCCTTTCCCTTGTTTCCTTGGGGCCCGTTGTTCTTTGATACTTTAGCTTGAGGGCCTCTTCTTTTGGTTGAACTTTAGGCACCACCATATCTTTCTTAGGCCAAGTGTTTGAAGGTTTGGTCGATGAAGTCCCATGGTTAGATGTACTATAGGATTTTCCATAAGAGTTCCTCTTATGCTTCAATTGTTTCTCAACTTTCATGGCTATATTTATGTCTTTATTCAACCTACAAAGAAATTGAGCCATGGTAGCCACAATGTGGACCCTCATCATGGTTACCTCCATCTCCTTGTAGTATTCATCTACACTTTTAGAGCCTTGATGTTGAGTTTGAAGCTTTCGGTAGAGTTCTCTTTGGTAATAAGTTGGAACAAAATGTTGCCCTGTGATTTCCTTGAGCTCATTCCATGTAGCTATGGGTGCTTCGTTGTGATAGAGGTCAAGCTCCAACAATGCCTTTGGGGTCGATCACCAGAGCAAGGGCATCAAGGATGAAGAGGTCATTGGTGGCATTCATATAAAATCAAGAGGAATTACTTGACTTTGAAGTCATCTTTAAGGAGGCAAAGCTTGATGAAGAACATACAAGGAAAGAATATAACTTATGGGTGATTCAAGGCCTTGAGGATGATGGGAGGATTCTAAATGAAGGAAAAGGCATTGGAGACCTTATGTGTGAAGTTGGGGACCCTATGAAGGCTTAGAATGAAGATGGCACAAAGCAAAACAAAGCGGGTACGGAGATAGCACGAAAGAGTGTCGAATGACTAGAACAGAGGCCATTCGGCCCTCCACCTTTGCACATCCGATGCCGAATGAGAACACTAGATGCTCATCGGAAATTTCCAATAGCAATCCAGCTTCCCATCCGGTGTTGCACAATTCCAAGCCAACGCCGGACAGGGTCCCATCTACATACTCATATGCTATGTTTTCCCAAATCCATTCAACTTTTCCTTCATTATTTTCAGTCCTTAAACATTTGTAAGACTTATTTAGGGCTTCCGATAGGGTTTGTCAAGACAACTCTTGACAAACAACTTGGTCTTTGAGAGTGGTCTTAGATTTCCTTCTAGGGTTCTTAGTGATTTCAACTTGAGCTGTCAATTACTTGGGTGAGGTATTGAATAGTCTCTACAAATGAAGAGGATGGTTTTTGTGGATTCTTCTACAAAGGTCTTCCTAATCTCCCACACAAAATCTTTAATGAGTCGTTTTCTTTACACTTGATTGGTTTCTTGCTTGTGTGAAAACAAATCTTCAACCTTCAAGGAGTCACATCATATTTTGGTATCAGAGCCTAGGTCATCATCAAAGGTTTGACTATATTACTTGCTTTCTTTGTTGTTAAGTGCTAAGATCATATTTGTTTCTTTGAAAATCTTATGGTCTTATATGTGTTTTGTTGTTTTGTTCCCTTACAACAGTCCTAGTATCTTCTTGTGATATTTTGTGTTTGTTGAATTGTTCATCTATCTCTACCCAAAAAAAAAAGAGAGAGAAGAAAAGAGAAGAGGACAAAATTCTTGCACAAAAAAGAAAGAAAGAAACTGCCAAATTTGAATGAAATTATGAGATTTCTTGTTGAATAGTATTGAAAATTGATTTCGTTGAAGTTGAATTGAAGTCCTATTGTGTTTAATTTGAATATTATCTATCAAATTTGAAATTAAGGGAATTGGGTTTGTTGAATTCATTGACAACTTGGATCACATTTTCATTGTCCTCTAGGTTTTTGATAAAATGCCTCTTTGAAAATTTCTTTAAATTCTAGTGTTTGTTCTTTTATATTGAATTGGTTGACTTTAATTCTTTGAAACTCTACTTCGTGACTCCTATTTGAAGATCATCAACTAATCAACTAATTGATTCGTGTGGATCATTTTGGTATTCTTGCCTAAGTGATTTGCAAATGCTCTTGTGAGTTAAGTAAGAACTTGAAAGAGGAATTAGAGTGGAAAAAGGAATTAGGGGTGAGATCAATAGAGGGAGTATAAGCCAATTGAAAGAGCAAAACAAGAGAGAAAGGTGAGCACAAAATTCCCCTGCTTTTCTTGATTATTTTTGAAGGACTGTTATGGCACAAGGAGCCTCACCATCTGCATAAGCATTAAATATGGGAGAGGACAATATCCTTCTATCCACAATCTTGGAGAGAATGGAGAACATAATGAGGGAATTCTCCACAAACATGGGAGAATTAAGGAGAGATGTCAACACAAGGATGGGCCAATTTGAAAGAAGAATGGACACCATGAGACCCTACCTCCAATCCCTCCTATGAGAAACCAAATGCCTCGAAGGGGAAGAGCAAGAGGATATCACTAATGAGCCCAACCAAGAAGAAGGAACTACCAAGAGCAACACGAGGAAGAAGAGAAGAAAGTGCAAATGCAGAAGAATTTAAGGAGTTCTATGTCAATGATAGACTAAGGAGGCTAAGAAAAGAAGAGGAAGTTGACGGGAATTTGGGGAGCATCAAGTTAACGGTGCCACCCTTCTATGGAGGAGATGACCCAATGCCTACTTGGATTGGGAAAGACGAGTAGAATCCATATTTGAGTGCCATAACTATTCCGAAGAGAAGAAGATCAAGCTTGCAATTGTTCAGTTTTCGGAGTATGCCATCATTTGGTGGGATCACCTAGTGATAGCTAGGTGAAGACAAGAAGCACCACCAATTGAAACTTGGGAAGAAATGAAGAGACAAATGAGAAAGAGATTTGTGCCTAGACATTACAAAAAGACCTCCACCACAAGATTCAAACACTCACTCAAGGCTTTAAGAGTGTTGATGCATATTATAAAGAAATGGAAATTGCCATGATAAGGAGCAATCTAGTGGGTGGAGAAGAGAAGGCTACAATGGCAAGATTTCTTTATGGCTTGAACAAGGAGATTAGCGACATTGTTGAATTGCAACAATATGAAGATTTGGAAGAAATGGTCCAAAAGGCAATCAAGATTGAACGACAAGTGAAGAATAGGAGAACACCCTATGGGAAAACCTATGGCACATCAAATTATGGCCAATCCTCTTCCAAGAACACCAACACATGGCCTAAGAAGGAGCAACGAGTGACCAAAGCTACCACCAAGGAGGAGGCACCTAAGCCACAATTCGATGAAGCTAAGGCAACTCAAGGGGATAAAGGTAAAACTCAACTTCAAACTTTTAAAGCTAGGGAAGTTAAATGCTTTAAATGTCAAGGATATGGCCACTTTTCTAACCATTGCCCCAATAAGAGAGTTCTTTTTATGGATAATGGGGTAGTAGAATCCGCTAGTGAAGGGAAAGAAGAGGAGCGAGAGAATGAAGAGTGAGGGTATTCTTGAGGGTCAGTTGAACATTGTGATTAGGAGAATCCCTAGTGCTCAAGCTAAGGAAGAAGATGAGTTGCAATGGGAAAATTTGTTTCATTCTAGATGCATGATTAAGGGAAATTTGTGTAGTCTCATTATGGATAGTGGTAGTTGTGTCAATGTGGCTAGCAAATATATGGTTACAAAGCCTTATAGGTAACAATAGCTCAATGATGGTGGCGAAGATAAGGTTGCGAAACAAGTGACGATAGCTTTCTCCATGGGGAAGTATAGTGATGAGATCCTTTGTGATGTGGTTCCTATGTGACTCATCTACTTCTTGGAAGGCCTTGGCAATATGATAGAAAGGTCACATTTGATGGACACAAAAACAAGTACACTTTTGAGTTTGAGAGGTAGAGAGTTCACTTGAACTCCTTGAAACCACATGAACATTACCTTGATCAAAAGAGATTGCTTGAAAAGATGAGAGAATACTATGAGCGAAAAGAAAAGAGAACGACAAAAGAGAGTGGAGAGAGCTCGAGAGAAAGGGAAAGAGAAAAAGAGAGACCAAAAGAAATTGAGTGGAAAAGGAGAGAAAAAGAAAACAAGAGTGAAAAGAAAGTGAGCGACTATGCAAAAGAAAGAGAGGTGAAGAATGCATTCTTGGGCTATAAGCTTATAATTCTTATAAGGTACAAACACTCTTTAAACTCTATTTCTGTTGATGCTAACAATTCTTCTTCTAGTCTTGTTTCCCCTCTTTTGAAAGAGTAGGAAGATCTTTTTCCGGAAGAGTTGCCACTTGAATTACCACCTTTGAGATTAATTGAGCATCAAATTGATCTCATTCTCGGAGCTCCACTTCCCAACAAGGCGGCCTATAGAACAAATTCGAAGAAGACAAAGGAGCTACAAATGCAAGTGGGAGAGCTTCCAGCGAGAGGATACATAAGGGAGAGCCTAAGCTCAAATTCCCCATTTTGTTGGTGTCCAAGAAAGATATCTCATGGCACATGTGTGTTGATTGTAGAGCAATTAACAAGATAGAGGTAAAATATCATTTCCCTATCCCTAGGTTAGATGATATGCTGGATGAGTTGAGTGGTAGCACTTATTTTTCAAAGATACATTTAAAAAGTGGCTATCATCAAATTAGAATGAAAAAAGGTGATGGATGGAAAACCCCATTTAAGACTAAGCATAGCTAATATGAATGGCTTGTTATGCCCTTTGGTCTTACTAATGCACCTAGCACTTCTATGAGATTAATGAACCATGTTCTTAGGGATTGCCTTGTTAGATTTGTTGTGGTATATTTTGATGACATCTTAGTCTATAGCAAAAATGTGGAAGAGCATCTTGATCATTTGAAATATGTGTTTGATGTGCTTAGGAAAGAACATTTGTATGAAAATTTGAGTAAATGTTCCTTTGTTTAAACAAAGTTACATTTCTTGGATATATTGTTTCATCTAATGGTGTACACGTTGATAAAGATAAGGTGAAAGCTATAAAAGAATGGCTGACTCCTAAAAGTGCTAATGGGTTGCCATCATTTTATAGAAGGTTTGTTCCTCATTTTAGCACAATTGCAGCTCCATTAATGGATGTAATCAAGCAAAGAGTTAACTTTAGGTGGGAGAGAGAACAAGAGCAAGCATTTCAATTGATTAAGGCTAAACTTGCATGTGCCCCCATTCTTTCTTTACCTGATTTCTCTAAAGTGTTTGAAATGGAATGTGATGCATCAGAAGTGGGGATAGGAGCAGTTTTAATGCAAGAGGGTAGACCAATAGCATACTTTAGTGAAAAACTTAATCTTGCTACTTTGAATTACTCCACTTATGACAAAGAACTCTTTGCTTTGGTTAGGTCATTACGCAATTGGCAACATTATATATGGCCAAGGGAGTTAGTGATTCACACCAATCATGAATCCCTTAAACACTTGAAGAGACAAACCAAGTTGAGCAAAAGACATGACAAATGGGTAGAGTTCATAGAGATGTTCCCCTTTGTGATCAAGTATAAGCAAGGTAAAGAAAATATTGTGGTGGATGCACTCTCCAGGAGGTATGCCTTGGTTTCTACCCTTGGTGCTAATTTGCTTGGTTTTGAGGTAAGGAGTTGTATGTTGATGATGATTTCAAAGATATGTTTAGTGCTTGGAGAAAGGTGTGTGTGATAAGTTTTATTTGCAAAATGGCTATTTGTTTAGAGAAAATAAGCTTCGTGTGCCTAAATGTTCCTTGAGGAAATTGTTTGTCATCGAGAGTCATGGAGGAGGCCTAACGGGACATTTTGGCATCTCTAAGACTTTGAGCATATTGCAAGAACACTTTTATTGGAAACGTATGAAAAGAGATGTAGTGAAAGTGTGTGAAAATTGCATTGTTTGTATGAAGGCTAAATCTACACTTAAACCACATTGTCTATATATGGCTTTGCGCGTACCTAATGCTCATTGGGAAGATGTATCTATCGATTTCGTACTAGGGTTGCCAAGGACTAGTAGTGGTAAAGATTCAATTCTTGTGGTAGTTGATAGATTTTCTAAGATGGCTCATTTCATTGCATGCTCTAAGGTTGACGATGCTCACAGTGTGGCTAACTTATTCTTTAAAGAAATTGTTAGATTGCATGGCATCCCAAAAACCATTGGCAGTGATAGGGATACAAAGTTTTTAAGTTTCTTTTGGAAAGTCCTTTGGGGGAAATTTAGAACAAAATTGTTGGTTTCTAGCACTTGTCACCCTGAAACGGGTGGTCAAACGGAAGTAGATAATAGGACCTTGGGTACTATGCTTACGGCCATCATCGAAAGGAATTTGAAGTCTTGGGAAGATTGCTTACCATTCATTGAATTTGCTTATAATAAATCTATGCATTCTTCTACGCATTTATCTCCTTTTGAATTGGTGTATGCTTACATAGTCTAGATGGCAAGCGGATTTGGTGAAGCAATTGCATGAACAAGCTAAGGAGAACATTCAATTGCAAAACCTACTCTATGTCAAGCAACACAACAAAGGTAGAAGACCGAGGAGATTTGAGGTGGGAGAATGGGTGAGGATTCACCTAAGGAATGAAAGATTTCCACAAGCTAGAAGGACTAAACTTGATCAAAGAGGAGATGGGCCCTTCCAAATCATTGGAGAGGATAAACGACAATGCATACAAAGTTGCCCTTCAAGGTAAATATCAAGTTAATCCAACTTTTAATGTTAGTGATCTCTCTCCTTTTGATGTAAGTGAACAAGATTTGAGGACGAATCCTTTTGGGGGGGGGGGGGGGGGGGGG
>JAOXNR010014882.1:0-29080 GCA_028571225.1 Parsonsia alboflavescens
AGAGGATAAACTAAACTCTAAAAAAATAAACTAAATCCTAAAAGGATAAAACTAAACCCTAAAAGGATAAACTAAACGCTAGGGGTACTTGATTAAATTTTAATTAATTGTTTTTTTAAAAAAAAGATTGAAACCGTTAAGTTTGACCGTTAGTTGACTAACTACTGCACTCGTTAGTATGCACGGTCAAGCACACATTAACATTTCTATATAAATATATATATATATATATTAATATCAATGGAACTAAGGGCCGGCCCGACCCAAGCCTCTCTCAACCTTCATTGGCCCTCGGCCCTTAAGGACCAGGCTAAAAAGCCCTTGATATTATTGGGGCCATGTTTTTTAAACCCAGCCCTCCAAAATTGTGGGGTAGGACAGGGCCAGGCCTAGGCCCAGCCCCATCTGACACCTCTAATGACAACAGACTCTAGAATTATATTATTCACCATGGATGTTTTTTGACATTGGACGATTATGGCTGACTAAGTATTTAGATTATAGATTGTCATTTTTTTCGACTCTTGTTGGCTTGTATACTTTAGGAATCATGTTGTTTACAACTTCTTTCGTAGGGTTGTTGATCATCCTTGTCATTGTTGACACCATT
The DNA here is from genome assembly GCA_028571225.1 of Parsonsia alboflavescens. NCBI lineage: Eukaryota > Viridiplantae > Streptophyta > Magnoliopsida > Gentianales > Apocynaceae > Parsonsia > Parsonsia alboflavescens. The sequence goes on from JAOXNR010014882.1 coordinate 611, forward strand.
CAATCTCTAATGCTTTTTTTTAAGTTATGATACAATAAGGCAAATTTGTATATAATCAAGTTGCAAAGAAAAAAAGAAAGAACATATTATTGGAAATCGTGTTATAATGCTCTAATTTTGAAAATATGAGGCCCACAATTATATTATTGGATCATGACAGCTTAGAGAAAATCTCAGTGATGGAGCTCGGAAATAGCTTCCTAGTTACCTCATATAGTGATGACGTCCATAACTACAACTTGAGAAGAAAAGGATTAGGTCACCGGAGTGGGCTGTAGCCTAGGGAATAGCTCCAATGCCTAAGTCAATATTTTGAAAGAGTAATCTTGAGTATAAATTATCTCAATCTATGGTCCCTTGTCTGTGAACTATGTGTGTTTCGATAATATATTGAATAATGTAAGTTACCTCGTTGATAATTATGATAATTAAGTGACAATAGACAATTAGAATAATTATGAGATTGTATCATATCCCGCCAATTGCTTCTACAATCATGGAGTTTCCCTAAGTTGGGATGCCTTACCATGCAAGTGTTTGGTAGAGAGCTACAAGCTAGCTAACGACCTTTAAACCAATTTCGCGACCTGCCCCTGGATGTCAAAGGCCTCAGCTATCTCTTCTAGGAGGCCACGATGAGTGATTATAGGTTCATAGAGTGTGTTAAGAGTTGCGCACATTTAGTCATGGCATGGAAGATGTATGAGACGGATTGGAGTTCACCGCGGCGAAGGTCATGGTCAGGGGAGACCACTCTTGAGCTTATTTTGGAGGTCGGTGACCTGGGAGGTCAGTCATAGGAGGTCACTGCCCACCTTTCCTCAAGACTCATGAGTTGGACTTTCAAGTATTGGGGCCGGGCTTGAGCCTATTCGGGTTCGTTTATCTTGGTCGTGCCTGTTTCTCCCATCATTACCCCCCTTCAGCGAGAAAAAGTCATCGTGCCTAAATTACCATTTTTAAGTCGCAACCTCTGAAAGGTCATGCGGTTTTCTCTGTAATGCCAGTTTTTAGAGGAGACATGCCTCATCAGTTATGGCAGTTGCGTCGGTTCTTGGTTTACTAGATCCTTTTCAACAACCCAAAGGACTCCTTATCTCATATAAATGAGGAGGCTTTAGAAGATTTTAGGATTTACCTAAACTCTTCTCTCGCTCACAGAATTCTCTTTTTGCAACATCATCTGTTTCCTTCCTAAATTCCTTTCTTTCCTCTATTTGATGAGTAACTCACGGTTCAGAAAACCTTCTTTCTTAATCTTCCAAGAGTTAACGAGTGAGTTCTCTTTTCTTTTCCCTTTAATGTCTTAGAAAAAAATATCATCTTCTTCGAAAAAATGTCTTCTGTGCCTCCTTCCGAGTCATCTTCTCCAGTCAGATCATCTACATCTAGCACTCCTTCTCTCCATTCCGGAGAGGTTGCTAGGCCTTTTCTCCCAGTAGACCTAGAGAATGGGGTGTTTTATTTGCCTCCAATCCCTTCTTGGGCTCCCCGATTGACCTATAAAGTTTATCACTCCTTCGAATTAGATGTCTTTTCCATGTCCTCTTCATTAGGTCCCTCTAAGATTTTTCAAATTAGTGGCGAGAGGGGTTTAAATAGATAGGATATAGTTGCTACTAATAAGTCTGAACGCCCTAATAGTCGTCATGATGGACACATGGTCCTTCACTTAACCAACCTTAATGGGGGCATTGTTCTGCCTTATTTGCAGCCTTTGTTTTTTTACATCGTCCATTTTTGGAATTTTCCCCGTAGAACATCTCATGCCCAATGCTATGCGAACAATAATAGGTCCACCGAGTTCTAGGTTCTCTAGAGCTCTGTAGATGTCTCTTCAAGGTCGGTGTCTCCTCGGTACCCCCGTAAGACCACTGTAGGATACATCCAGCTTAAAAATAGATACAAGCTGGTAGGTCCCTTCCCATCCTCTAGTGGGGATTGGAAGGATTCTTTCTTTTTTGCCAAACTTCCCAATAATTTGGGACTGCAATATGAATAAAGCCTTCTACAATGGTCTCCCTAGCCTCCCTACCCTTTCTTTTTTTGATTGACTTGGCTTGCTCCGACGTTGAGAAGGTCAGATGTGCCCACCTAATCTGGCCTGTCACCTCTCTCTTCTCTGCTAGATTGGGGAGTCCAACAGACCGCTACCTCTCTTCCCCTAGGAGAGCTATGGGACTTCTCATTGGTAGGGGGTTTTTCCTTTTTCTCCTTTTTCAGTAAGTCTTGTTTAACTTATCAACACACTAACATGTCTTTTTTCTTTGTTTTGGTAGCAATGAGGACCTCATGGCTCTTGAAGTCCACTACTACTTCTCAACAAGGTTAGCCAGAGGGTTCGTTGGCTTCCTAATTGTGGATATGTTATCGACGACTCCCCTGCCACTCCTATCGCCGCTGCTGCTCCAACCACTGGGGGACTCTTCCTTCAGAATCCCCATCCCCCAGACTCAGAGCAAGAAGACTGCTATGGCCGACTGAACTCAGATAGCATTGAAAAAGAGTGCCGAGGCTATTGCCTTGGGAACAGTAGAGAGGCTCGCAAGGATTACTATTACATCTTCTTCCCCTTCCTCGCAATCTACACCGCCAGAAAAAGAGGCCTCCCTCTAGCCTTACTAGGCAGGGAAAGGCCCTAGTGACCTCAGACCTTGGGCTAGAGTTCAATGGCAGTGCGGCCGAAGAGGTCTCTGAGACGCTGAAGAGGATCCCCGCTTTCTGAAATTATGTGGAGTCCATACTTCGTCCTCAGTTCTATGGGAACTTTAAGACTTATCCAAATGTCCACAATGGGCTATATCATCCAGATGCTACAGCTCCTCTCCATTGGGAGAAAGTCGATCTTGTTCCGACCTCACAGGAAGTGGTCGCTACTATTTAGGCCAGGGCCTAGGTCGTTCAAGCTGGTGAGGCTCCCTCTAAGAAGGAGAAAAATCCCATGGGTGAGTCTGTTGGCTCTAAGACCACTGAAATGGTACTTTATGACTTGCCTCCAACGGCATATGCTCGACCTGAAGGTACAATTATCCATGTCTATGGAGATTTAATTACACATTATCCCTTTCATCCCCAACTTGTTGATTTCGATGAGGTACTCGATCTCTCATGAGCTATTTGTCTATCTTTGGATAGACCTCCATCTGAAAATATTGCTGATTACCGAACAGGTCCCTCAGATGCCTCTAGAAATTAGATAGCTGTGGACGATAAGGCCTTGCCAAGGTCGTAGGAGCCCCTAAGAGAGGATGATGAAGAAGACTAAATTTCTAATAGAATAGGATCTTTCGTAGCCTTTCTTCTTCATCTTTGTAATGTTCATTACTTGGATTTCTAATCTCATCCCTCTACCCCTTGTACTAAATACTTTTTCTGAGAGGTTTGTTTGTGGGCTCTTTCTTTATATTAGCTAATTTTCTTCAAGTGTCTTACTTTTACTTCAACACTTATAACTTGCATAATAATCTGAACTGGCTTTGAAACTTAGGCAAATAAGAAGAACTAAGATCTCAATAAGCTCTACAAACTTAACTTTTATTTAAGCCTCTAACGTGTGATATGCGTTTGCACTGACAAAGTCAGAAAGATTTTGCTAAGGTTTAATCATTGTTCAGCAAGCTCCCTTCAGACAATTTCCGGAGCTGTATAACGAGCTTGCAAGTTCTGGAAAGGCTTAGGAAACCTTAAGCATAGAATTTCTTTAGATGGCAAATATTCCACCGTCACAGGAGTTATCTTCCTCTGAGATCGGCAAGCTTGTAGCTTCCTCCTTTGTGAACTTCTTGGATTATATAAGGTCCTTCCAAACTTTCTTGTAGCTTGGTTAGTTGTCATTGTTTTCAAACATCATACCTCTTGAGGACCATTTCTCCAACTGTGAAATGCTTGTCTTTCACCTTCTTGTTGAAATAATTTGTGACTTACCTTTTATATCTTTTGTCAGCTTCCATAGTTTTATTTCTGACTTCTTCAAGGAGGTCGAGGTTTGCCCTTCTCTCCAACTCATTTTAGACTGAATCATATTCAATCAATCTCAAGGACTTCATTCTGACCTGGACTAGCATTACGGCTTCAGCACTAAAGCATAGATGGAATGGTGTTTCTTTGATAGCTTTGCTGGGTATGGTTCTATATGCCCATAGGATGCTTGGAATTTCTTCTAGCCAGGAAGGTTTGTGACCTTCCTTCTCAAGTTCGTGACCTTCCTTCTCAAGTTCTATGAGTCTTCTTTTGAAACCTTCTAGAATGGTTCTGTTTGGGACCTCAGCTAATCCATTTGCTTGGGGATAGGCTACAGAGGTCAATCTTTGTTCAATATTCAAATTTTCACAGAAAGTGTTGAATGGATTGCCTATAAACTATCATCCATTTTCTAAGATAATAGCTAGGGGAATCCCAGATATGCATACAATGTTCCTCCATACAAAGGACTGGACTTTTGGAGAGGAAATTAATGATATTAGCTCTGCTTCTACCCATCTATTGAAGTATTCTACCGCCATAATCAGGAATTGGAAGCCCTTCACTCCTTTTGGGAAGGGTCCTAATATGTCGATTCCCCAGATATCAAAAGGAACCGATGTGTTGATGGATTGATAACTTGTTTGAGGCATGTATGGCTTGTTTCCATGCAACTGGCAGCTCGTGCATTTTTGTACGACCTTCTCAATGTCTGAAACCATTGAAGGCTAATAATACCTTATCCGTACTATTTTCTTCTTGACAGTTTTTGCTGCTCCGTGTGATCCACATATCCCATTATGTACTTCTTCAATGACATACTCTCCTTCTCCCTTGCTCGGGCATTTGAGTAATGGCCATGTGTATGACCTTCTATACACCTTGTCATCTCCTATCAGGACATAGCTAGTTGCACATTTCCGATTTGGAGAGCTTCTTTTAAATCTTGTTGAAGTTCGTGATCTTTAAGGAAGTTATAAATTGGGTATCTCCAATCTGCCTGATTCTCTATAACGAAGTTCTCTCCTTGGTTTATGCTGGGAGAGTATAACTGTTCCACCAATAGCTCGGCTTTTGTCCCTTTGAGCTCCCTGTAGACTTTAGATAGTGTGTTTCTTCTGCATTTTTCTCTTTAGGTATTTTCTCAATATGGAAATATTCAAGTTTCGTTGTTATATCTCTTACTTGTTTGAGATATTCAATCATGTTCTCCTGCCTAGCTTCATATGCTCCAGCGACCAAGCTGGCCATAACTTGTGAATAAGTTTTGGAGTGCAATTTTTACACTTTTAGAGCTCTTACGAGTCTTAGACATGCAAAGAGACCTTCATATTCAAATTCATTATTCGAGCTTGGGAAGTTGTACTTCACAGAGTAAGGGATCACACACCCTTAGGGCTGATCAGTACAATTCCCGCACCTGAATTTTCCTTTTCTATGGATCCATCTATTTACATGGTCCAAATATTAATTTCACAAGCACTTATGAGATCCAGTGGAACTCTTATGCATTCTTCTACGAAGTCTGAGAGAGCCTGAGCTTTAATGGCTTTCCTTGGCTCGAGTTCAATTTGCTATCCCGAGCGCTTGAGCGACCACTTCATTGTCCTGCCTGATAGCTTGGGTTTCGCTGGAGCTTCTTTTAGTGGCAGATTAGTTAATACTTTTATCAGGTAAGCTTCAAAATGGGGCTGAACCTTCCTCGAAGTAATAACAATCAAGTATAAGAATTTTTCAAGGTCTGAATATCTAATTTCAGGACCTCGAAGCAAACAGCTTATATAATACACTGGAAATTAAAAACCTGACCTTTCTACTAGTAGCACTGAGCTGACTGCCTTCTCTGCTGAAGTTAAGTATAGCAAGATGTCCTCTCCCAAAATCGGGGAGACAAGTTGTGGGGGCTTCCCCAAAAAGTCTTTCAATTTGCCGAAAGCTGTTTGGAAATCTTTAGTCCACCGAAAATCTTCCAGCTTCTTGCTGATGAAGCGTCCTAATGCTGCCATTTTTCCCATTAGACTCTAGACCTCTTTAATGATTCTGGGAGGTTCCATGTCTGAAAGGGCTTTTATTTTTTTAGGATTGGCATCAATGCCTCATTCAGATATCATGAAGGCTAGGAATGTACCCGCGGCATGCCAAGAATTTACCCGCCGAAATCCTTTAGGTAAATTTTTCAGGGCTATGCTTCATATGAGCAGCTTTTAACATCTGTAAAGTTTCCCTTGAGTCTTTAATGAAGTCTTCATCGGTTTTGGACTTGATCACAATATCATCCACATAGACCTCAATGTTCCTTCTGAGCTACTTCTTGAAGACCTTGTGCATAGCTCTTTGGAATTCTTCTCCTGCATTCTTTAGACTAAATGGCATCTTGGTGTAGCAATAGGTCCCGACCTCTGTGATGAATGAGGTCTTTCCATATCTTCTAGGGCCATTGGAATTTGGTGGTACCCCTTGTAGTCATCTAGGAAACAACCATTGGTAACCAGTTGTTGAGTCTACCATTTGATCTTCAAGAGTGGGTATGAGTTATTCTAGCAGTATTTATTTAGTGTGTTAAAATCCTCACACATCCTCCACATCCCTTTCATCACATCCCGACCTCTGTGATGAATGAGGTCTTTCCATATCTTCTAGGGCCATTGGAATTTGGTGGTACCCCTTGTAGTCATCTAGGAAACAACCATTGGTAACCAGTTGTTGAGTCTACCATGTGATCTTCAAGAGTGGGTATGAGTTATTCTAGCAGTATTTATTTAGTGTGTTAAAATCCTCACACATCCTCCACGTCCCTTCCATCTTTGGCGCAACCATTGGATTGGCCAACCATTATGGGAACACAACTTCTTTGAAAATTCCAACGTCAAGAAAGGCTTGAACTTCTCGAGCTATAACTTCGTTTTGCTCTGGAGCAAAGCTCCTTTTCTTTTGCTTTACTGGTTTCACTCCTAGTTTGAGCCTGACCTTGTGCTCTGTAATCTTTCTATCAATTCCTTCGAGGTCAGTGACCCCTCTCCTTCCTAGAATTGCATTATAAGTTCCAAGTGCATCAACCACCAACCAGTCCATGACCTTTGTGATCCCTTGCCATCCACATAGACTGCGATTGGGACTGATAGAATGCACTCTACATTTTTCGTTCTGCAATTAAAGCTGGTCAAAGCAGTACCCGACTTTATCAGCAAGCTTTTATCTATCCCCATTTGATCGAATGCCTTTTTGTACAAGACATTCACTACACTTCCAGTGTTAACTAATATCTTGAGTCCCAAGAATTCTCTAATTTGGAATGACATTTTTAAGGTCTCTGAATCTTCTCCGCGAGCTCTTTTCGACCTCTTTTCAATGGTATTTATTTCTCCTACCAGAGGTCGCTGATCGTGTGCAACAGAGGAAGGTAGATTTGCAGGACTTGTATACCTAGCTTGGAATTCTTGCAAGTTGCCCTCCTTTACCAGCCTCTTAATCTCTCGCTTGAGGTCGAAGCAGTCCTTTGTGAGATGGCCATGCTCCTTATGGTAGTGGCATATTTTTCCGTGTCGCTCTTGGCCAGAGGAGTGTTGATATGTTATGGAGGTTTTAGAAGACCCTTCTTCTCCATGACCATCAGTATTTCTACTCGCAAGGTGGTTAGGGGAGTTATTACTAGGTTTGGAATGGTCTTCCTTTTCTTGTCCAAGGATCCTCCCTTCAAATGAGGCTCCTCCCTATCTCTTTTTGATGACTATGGGCTTTTTGGACTCCCCTTATTCTCTTTCTCAGTGGCTGAGGCAAAACTAGGAATCTTCTTCTAGATTTCCTCAGCCTTTATTAACTTCTCAAGGAGCATTTGTAGCTCCTTGATGGTCTTCACTGGCTCCTCTAGTAGCCTAAGGGCTACATACCCCCTTGCAGTCCTTGCTTGAAGGTAGTGATGTAGATAGCATCGTTCTTTTGCTCAATTTCCACTGCCTCATCGTTAAAGCGACTGTAGTGGCTCTAGGTGCTCTCACCAAACTTCTTCTTGATATTGAACAGATCGTTGATGTCTTTTTCACACCTGTTACTACTTTTATAGTTCTTTAGAAACAGCTCCTTCAATTGAGTCTAGCTTGAGATACTTGCCTCTGGAATTCCTTTGAACTCGGACTACTCTTTCTTAGTCAGCGTGGACCCAAAAGCTCATCATTTGACATGATCAGGGTACTCAAACATTTCCATGTAGGAAACGTATTCAACTATATGTTGTAACTATGCCCTTGTTCCGCCGTTCTTCACCTCCACTTGTGGGGCTTTGAATCCTGGTGGCATCCGAGCAATCCTAATGCGATGGACAAATGGCGAAGGCTCGTATAAGTCTACTCTGCTATATATATCTTTTGATTTCTATTTCTCTCCTGATTTACTAGGAGAGTCGCTCTCCTAAGTGGATTCAGGGCTACCCCTCGAGCGTCGCTACCTATCCTTTCAATCAGGCTATGTGAGGAGGTATCCTTTCTCCAGGAAGAGTTCTTAGCAAACTAACCTACACACCAGGATTGGTTTCTTATCTCTGACTTAGTGATATGGCAGTTCGGTTGAGTTTGTGTCTTAGGTCATAACCCCTTCCATTACTCAGGTTTTCTCTCAGGTCGACTACAAATGTTACTCTTTCGCCTCGTGATCTTTCCCTTGCTCAACTTGTCTCTCGACCTTCCTCATTGGGGTGGAGGTCATTCCTTGCTTCTAAAGGTGGTGGTTGGTTAGGCTGTGTGCAACCCCCTTGATCTGAAGGCGGTTGTGTCTCCCTCTAAGATGGCACCGGAGTACATCCTGTTAACATATAATCTCTTCTACCCAAGATTCCTTCTAGGGTAGCCACCTTGTGTTCTAAGAGGTCGGCTGGAACGGACCATTGACTTCCCCCAGATCCCTTTGGTCTGAGGTTGCTGCCATTGTTGGTCTGGTCAAGGTATCCCTGTCCACCCTTTCCTGCTTAGGCGGAGGGTTCACCAAGACCCTTCGAGACGGCCCAAACCATGACGGTCTAGGCTATTCTTATTGATCAACCAACCCTGGATTATCGTTATTGTCGTCCATTGGGGCTGAGCCTTCTGGCACTACTTCTACAGTGAGCAATTACTTTCTACTAGGTGGTTTGCCACAGAGTGGTGGTTGAACACGCTTTGGTTGTGATCAAGTCATCACGATCCTTGCTTGTTTCATTTTATGTTTAGTGAAGAAAACTAGGCTTTAGAATGTTAGTCTCACTGACAGCACCAGAAGTGATGGAGCTTGCAAATAGCCTCAGAGTCTCCCTGAATTGTGATGACGTCTATAACCGCAACCTGAGAAGAAAAGGATTAGGTCACCGGAGTGGGCTGTTGCATGGGGAATAGTTCCGATGACTAAGTCAATATTCTGAGAGAGTAATCTTGAGTAAATTATCTGAATCTATCGTCCCTACTTTGTGGACTGTGTGTGTTTCGATAATATATCTGATGGAGCTTGAAAGTAGCCTCCAGGTCACCCCGAACCGTAATGGCGTCTGAGATCACAACTTGTGAAGAAAAGGAGTAGGTCATCGGAGTGGTTATCACCCGGGGAAGAGCTTCGATGCCTAAGTCAGTATTCTGAGAGAGTAATCTTGTGTAATTAACACAAAAAAAACTATCCTTTGTTCATAGACTAATTATCATTTGAATATATATTAAAAATGAAATAAGTTACCTTTTTTATTACGGCTCTTCCATTACGTGATAGTAAACAATTAGATCATATCAAATCCCGCCAATTGCTCCTAGAATCTTGGAGTGTCCCTCGGTTTAGATATCTTGCCATTCATGTCTCTGGTTGAGAGCTACGAGCTAGCTAGCGACCTTTAGACTAACTTCGCATACCTGCTCGTGGACATCAAAGGTCTCAACTATCACTTCTGGGAGGTCGCATCGAGTGACCTTTAGGCTCATGGGGCGTGTTAGGATTCACGCACAGTTGGTTGTGGCATGGAAAACTTATGAGACAGGTTGGAGCTCACCGGATCGAAGGTCGTAGGACCTCTCCTGAGCTCATTTAGGAGGTCGATAACCTAAGAGGTCAGTGGTAGCAGGGCGCTACCCACCTTTCCTCATTGACTTTGTGAGTCTGACTTTCAGCTATTGAGGTCCAGGCTTCAAGCCCATTTGGGTTGACCTGACCGAGTCATGCCTGTTTCTCCCATCATTACCCCCCTTTAGGCCCAGTAAGCTCAAAGGTCATGGTGCCAAAATTACCATTTTTAAGTTGCAACCTCTGAAGGGTCACTCTATTTTCTCTATAACGACTATTTTTTGGAGAAGACGTGCCTCATCTATTTTTGGCAGTCTCCTCGGTTCCTAGCTTACCAGATTCTTTTAAGCAACCCAAGGGACTCCTATCTAAGATAAATTAGGAGTCCTTAAGGATTTTTAGACTTACCTAAACTTTTTCAAAGCTTGCAAGAACCCTATTTTACAACGCTTTCTTTCTACAACATTAGCTACTCTTCTGCTTTAATTTCTTTTCTGAATTTCTTTCTGTCCCTGCTTAGAGGGCAAATCAGAGCCCTAAACAACTTCCTTCTTAGCTTTCAAGGAATTCTACGCCAGACTTTTCTTTTAATTTATCACTTTTCTAGAAAACTTTCATCTTCTGAGTAAAAAATGTCTTCTGCATCTTCTACATCTAGCAGCCCCTCTCTCCGTTCTACAAAGGTAGAGCGTCCCCTTGTTGAAGTGGAGAACGGGGTATTTTATTTTCCCCCAATTTCTGCTAAGGCTCTCCCTGTCAATGGTAAGGTATATAGGCCTTTTGAATTAGAGGTCTTCTCCACTCTACTTTCTTCAGGCCCCGTTGAAATTTTTGAAATCAATGGGGAGAGAGGACTGGAAAGAGGCAACATCGTCACTACTGAAGAGGGTGAGCGCCCCTACAGTCAACGTACATAGTCCTTTACGTCACCAGCCTCAGAGAGGGTATTCTTCTACCCCATCTGCACCCCTGTTCCTAGTCATTGCTTTTTTTTGGAGCTTTCCCATTGCCAGCTTGTCCCAAATCCTATTCGAGTAGTATTTGCATTCTTAGTGACATGCCACCTTTTCTGAGTCCCAGTTTCCATGGAACTCTTTAGGTGCTTCTTTAGAGTTAGCTTCTTAAATTTAACACTAGGTATAAACGGGTCGGTCCATTCTAGTCCTCTGTTGGGGATTGGAAAAATCTTTTCTTTTTCTGCTAGACTCCCAAATAATTTAGTTTGGTCCGAGCCTTATCCAGATTGGAACGTGAATCAAACTTTCTACAAGGAGCTCCCAACCCTGATAAGTGAGCAAGCGAGGGATAGGGTAATTTTGATTACCCTAGCCAATTCTGAAAATTTTAGGGTGGGGTATAGCTCGCCTTCCTGGCCTGTTTCTTTCCTCCGCCCGGCTAGACTAGGGAGTCCAGCAGATCGCAACCTCCCTTCCTCTAGGAGAGCTATGGGGATTCCCCTTTCTGGTAGGGAGCTACTCTATTTTTCTATTTGCCTTCAATGAATTTGTTTCAATTCCTTGTGTACTAACAGTTTTTTCCTTTTGTTTTGACAGTAAGGAGAATTGCTTAATGGCTTTTGAAGTCCACCCCTTCCAGAGCTCCTGCTAGTGGAGCTAGTGGCACTACTAGTGCCTCCTCTGCTGCTGCTACTGCCACTACTGCTACTCCGGCCAAGATCCCCCATCCCCCAATCTCGGGGGAAAAAGGTTGTTGTGGCTGATATGATCCAGACGACCCTGAAGAGGAGTGCTGAGGTCACTGCTCTACAGGCATCAGAGAAGCATGTGGAGATTTATATCTCCTCCTCCTCCCTTTCTTCTCAATCTATAAAGAGGACTATTCTGAGTTCCTCTGGGAAGGAAGAAGCTCCGGTGCTAGGGCCTGAGTTCAATGGTGCATGACCGATGAGGTGGCAGATACTTTGAAGAGGCTAGGAAATGTCTCCCTATCCACCCATACTCATGAAGGAATCTCCCGGTGGTCTCTGACCTGGCAATGTAGTCCTCGGACTCTTTGTTTTAATGGCCACACTACCAGTCATTCTTGATGGAATGTGTGCCCCAATTTGTCTTGGAGATATGCTAGCAGCTGAATGATGATGAGTTGGACAAGTTCACAGCATCCCTTCACATTGTTGTAAGATTTTTCAACTTTCTTTAGTTTTGCAATTGTTTTTGTTTTGACTAGTCTGTCTTTCTGACCTTTCTATTTCTTTGTCTGCAAAATCATGTCTTTCTTGGCAAGTGGCTAAGGAGACAAGCTGAAAAGGCCAAGAAGGATCAGGAATTCGCCTCCCTGCTCTCTGGGCTTCAAGATGAGAAGGCTCACCTAAAGAATGAGAATACTGAGCTCATGTCCTCAGCTGAAAAGGCTAATGCTTCTTATGCTGACATGATCAATCTTTTGTAGGAATGCAAAACGAACATTGAGGAAACTAGGGCCGAGAATCGGACTACGTCTGCTGCTCTAGGAATGCTAACAAAAAGAATGAGCAACTGTTCGAGCTCAGTAATCAGCAAAGGGAGTGCATTTTGGAGCTCGAGGCTTCGCTGGGGGACCTCCAGGGTATCTGTGATGATGATGGCAACCTATCCTTAGCCAAGCTTGAAGGGGTTCCTGCCTTTCGGGACTATGAGGAATTTATCCTCTGTCCTCAACTCTTTGGGCTTTATGTTTACATGATTGACAAGCTCCGTGAGCTCAATGAAGATTTGAAGACCGACCCCAAGGTCCATGAGAGCTTATATCACCTAGATGCAACAACTCCTCAAGCATTGACTTTGATGAGGGCTTATATCACCCTACATATTGACTTTGATGAGGTACTTGATATTTTTCGAACTATCTACCTATCCTTAGGCAAACCCCCATTTGTGGATGCTAACTGTTATCCTACAGGACCCTCAAGCATCGCCAGCCAGGATGTAGCTGCAAAAGAGAAGGTCTTGCCGAGCTCAGTGGAAGGTCTAGAGATGATGATAAGCCCCTCATTCACTGCCAACGGAGAAGTGATGTGGAGAAGGCCTTGTAACATAATAGGATCCCCACTATCTTTGCTTCTTTATATTTATACCACTGGATATTCAGCTTTTTACCTTCCTACTTTATTGAATCGAATATTTTCTTCAGGGTCTATTTGTGGCCTCTCTCTGTATATAAACTTGATTTTTTTCCCCCAAGTTTCTTATCTTTGCATTAATATTTTGCACATAATAATCTCAACTAGCTTCAAATCTATGGAATATAATATGAAATATGATCTCAATATACTCTGAAAAACTTACCTTGTTCAAGTTAAACTGAAGTGGCTGCTAAGGTCATCTCGCTACTCAACGAGCTCCTTTCAAACAGTTTCATAAGATGTATAACAAGTTCGCGAGGTCTAAGAAGTTCTTAGAAACCTCAAGCATATAATTTCTTTAGATGGCAAATGTTCTAAAGTCTTAGGAGTTGTCTTCCTTCGAGATCAGCGAGCTTATAGCTCCCTCCTTTGTGGACCTCTTGGATTATGTAAGGTCCGTCCCAGCTTTCTTGTAGCTTGGCCAGTTGTCCTTGTTTCCCAATATCTGACCTTTTGAGCACCATTTCTCCAATTGTGAAATGCTTTTCTTTCACTTTTTGTTGAAAAAAACTGTAACTTACCTTTTGTATCTTCTATCGGCTTCCATTGCTTTGTTTCTGATTTCTTCAAGGAGGTTGAGGTCTGCCCTTGTCTCCCCCTCGTTTAAGATTGAATCATATTCAGTCAGTCTCAAGGATTTCATTTTGACCTTGACTGGCATTATTACCTCTGCACCAAAGCATAGACTGAATGGTGTTTCTCTAGTGGCTTTCCTAGGTGTGGTTCTATATACCCACAAAATGCTTGGGATTTCATCTAGGAATGAAGGTTTGCAACCTTCCTTCTCAAGCTCGACAAGTCTTTTCTGAAGACCTTCCAGGATGGTTCTGTTTGTAACCTCAGCCTCCAATAGCTTGGGGATGAACTACAGAGGTCAATCTTTGCTCAATATTCAAGTTTCACAAAAAGTCTTGAACAAGTCACCAACGAATTGCCATCCATTATCTGATATATAGCTTAGGGAATTATGAATCTGCTTATAATGTTTCTAGACACAAAGGACTGGAGTTTTAGCGATGCAATTGTTGCCATTGGCTCTGCTTCAACCCATCTAGTGAGGTATTCTGCGGCGATAATTAAGAATTGGACTCCCCCCATTCCTTTTGGGAAGAGTCCTAATATGTCGATATCCCATATGTCAAAAGGTACCAATGCATTGATGGATTAATACCTCGTTAGCGGCGCATGTGATTTGTGTCTGTGCAACTAGTAGCTCGTGCATTTCTGTATGATCTTCTCAATGTCTGAAACCATTGAAGGCCAATCATATCCCGTCCTCAGTGTTTTCTTGGTGATGGTTTTTGCCCCTATGTGTGATCCACATATTCCATAATATACCTCTTCAATGGCACACTCTCCTTCTCCCTTGCTTAGGCATTTTAGGAATGGCCTTGAGTATGACCTTCTGTGCACCTTATCATCTCTTATTAGAATATATCTAGGTGACCACTTCCACACTTGGCGAGCTTCTTTGGGATGTTGTGGGAGGTTGCCATCTTTGAGGAATTTGTAGATTGCATATCTCCAGTCTACCTGATCTTCTATAACCAAGTTCTCTTCTTGGCTTATCCTGGGAGAGTATTATTGCTCCACTAACAATTCTACTTTTGTGCCGGCTATCTCTCGGTAGACTTTAGATAGTGTGTCTACCTCTGCATTTTGCATTCAAGGTATTTGCAAAATTATAATATGTTCAAGTTTTGATGCTATATCCCTTACTGTTTTGAGATATTTGATCATGTTCTCCTCTCTAGCTTCATATTTCCCAGACACCTGGCTGGCTATAACTTGTGAATCAGTTTTGACGTGCAATTTTTGCACTTTTAGAGCTCTTATTGAAGTCTTAGTCCCGCTAAGAGAGCTACATAATAGGATTCATTATTCGACGTTGGGAAGTTGTACTTCACAAAGTAAGGGATTCTCACTCCCTCAGGGCTGATCAATACAATTCCCACATCTTAATTTTCCTTTTTAGTGTAACGATTTGTGTACATGGTCCAGACATTAATTTCACAAGTGTTTGTGAGCTCCATTGGAGCTCTTGTGCATTCTTCTACAAATTCTGAGAGAGCTTGAGGTTTGATAGCTTTCTTTGGCTCAAATTCAATTTGATATCCCGAGAGCTTGAGAGACAGCTTCAATGTCCTACCTGATAGCTCAAGCTTCTCGAAAGCTTTTTTTAGTGGTAAATTGGTTAACACTATTATCGAGTAAGCTTCAAAGTATGGCTTTAGCTTCCTTGAGGTAATAATGATGAGTACAAAAAAATTTTGATGTTCGAATACCTAAGTTTAGGACCTCTGAGCAATCGACTTACGTAATAAATGGGAAATTGTAAACGTGACCTTTTTACAAGTAACACGAAGCTAACTGCCTTGATTGTTGTGGTTAGGTACATCAACATTTTCCCTCCCGACCTCAGAGAGACAAGTTGTGGGTTCTTTCCTAGAAAGTCCTTTAATTTGCCAAAAGCTATCTTCAGTCCACTGAAAGTCTTTCGGCTTCTTTATGACATCGTAGAATTCTCAATTATCAACCATTTTGCTGATGAAGCGCCCCAATGCCATGATATTTCCTGTCAGAATTTGGGCCTCTTTAATGTTTCTAGGTTGTTCCATGTCTAATAAGGCTTTTATTTTATCTGTGTTGGCATCAATGCCCCGTTTTGATATCATGAAGCCCAGGAATTTTCCCACCGAGACCCAAAAGGTACACTAATCAGGGTTGAGCATCATATCTTCAATGTCTGGAAAGTCTCCCTAATATCTTCAATGAAGTCCTCAGAGGTCTTGGACTTGATCATGATGTCATCCACGTAGACCTCAATGTTCTTGAATG
Organism: Parsonsia alboflavescens; assembly: GCA_028571225.1. Taxonomy (NCBI): domain Eukaryota; kingdom Viridiplantae; phylum Streptophyta; class Magnoliopsida; order Gentianales; family Apocynaceae; genus Parsonsia; species Parsonsia alboflavescens. The sequence continues at coordinate 16,539 of JAOXNR010014882.1, forward strand.
CCTTGTGCATAGCTCACTAGAATTTTGCCCTCGCGTTTTTCAGGCCGAATGGCATTTTGGCGTAGCAGGTCCCAACCTCGGTGATGAATGCGGTCTTTTCCATGTCCTTTATTGCCATTGGAATTTGGTGGTATCCTTTGTAGGCATCTAGAAAGCACAACCATTGATAGTCGATTGTTAAGTCTACTATTTGATCGATGCTTAGGAGTGGGTAGGCGTCCTTCTAGCAATATTTGTTTAGTGTGGTGAACTTCACACACATCCTCATTTTTCTTTGGTATGACCATCGGATTATCAAGCTATTCTGGGTACACTACTTCTTTCAGAATTCTGACATCAAGTAGAGCTTGGACCTCTTCGGCTATGACCTAGTTCCGCTGGTTTACTGGTTTGAGCCCAACCTTGTGCTTTGCGATACCAAGTCGCCAGGCAAAGACTTTTAGATATTCTCGTAGGGAATCGATGAGCTTCTCTTTAATTTTGGAAGGCAAAAGCTCACCTATCTTTATCCCTTTCTCAGGGAACTCTAGATTGAGGAACACTTTTTCCCCTTTGCTGGCTACTTGAATTCTGAATTCATCATTCCCATTCGGAAGGTCAATGAAATCTTCTTGCTTAAGCTCCATCGAGCTCTCTGTATTACTAAGGTAATCAGAGAGGTAACATTTTGCAGCGAGCTGCCTATCTCATTCCAGAATGACCTAGGCTCCTCCGACTTGGATCTTCATGCAATAGTTCAGCAAAGAGATCTCTACTTTCAAGTCCATGACCCCCTTCTCCCCAAGATTGCATTATAGGTCCTGACAGCGTCAACTACCAACTAGTCGAAGATCTCAGTACAGACCGTAGTCGAAACCTGTAGAATTCGATCTGAGTATGTCGTGCTACCATTGAAGCCAGTTAGGGCAGTGTATGACCTAATCAACGAGCTCTTGTCTATCCCCATTTGATCAAATGCCTTTATGTATAAGACATTCATTACACTCCTAGTGTCAACCAGTATCTTACGTACCAGGAAGTCCCCAACCTGAAATGACATAGTTAGGGGTTCTGAATCTTCCCCCCAAGCTCGCTTTAACCTCCTCTCTATGGTATTTATCTCGTCGATTGGAGGTCGTTAATTGTGTGCAACTACTGGGGACGGATTTGCGTTGCCTATGTTCCTTGCCACGAACTTTTTCAAGTGGCCCTCTTTTACCAAGCTCTCATCTCACACTTAAGGTCAAAGCAGTCCTCTATGAAATGGCCATGGTCCTTATGGTAGTTGCGAAATTTAGTTGGGTCTCTCTTGGCCATGGGTGTTTTGAGAGGTCTTGGTGGCTTCAAGAGACCTATCTTCTCCATGACCACCAATATTTCCGCACATGAGGTCGTGAGGTGAGTGGTCACTTGGTCTGGAATGGTTTTTCTCTTCTTGTCTAACCCTACTTTCAAGTGAGAGTCCTTTCTGTCTCTTTTTTAGGTCTAAGGGCTTTTTGGAAGCCCTTTATTGTCTTTTTCAACAGCTGAGGCAAAACCAAGAATCTTCTTCTGGACAGCCGCTTCTTCAAAATTTATTAATTTCAACAGGATCGTTTGCAGCTCCTTATGGATTTTACTAGCTCCTCTACCAATTTGAAGGCTACATACCCCCCTTGCAATACTAGCTCGAAGGGAATGATGTAGATGGCATTTTTCTTTTGCTCGATCTCTAGTACCTCTAGTACCTCATCATTGAAACGACTATAGTACCCTCTCGTGGTCTCACCAAACTTCTGTTTGATGTTGAACAGATCATTGATCTCTTTTTCACATCTCTTGCTGCTCTGATAGTTTTTCAAGAACAACTCCTTCAGCTAAGTCCAGCTCAAGACACTTGATTCTGGAATGCCTTTGAACCAAGATTGTGCCTTCTCGATCAGCGTGGATCAGAAAGCTCATCATTTGTGATTCTCCGGATCCTCAAACATCGCCATAAAGGACACATATTCGTCTATGTGTTGCAATGGTTCCCCTATGTAGTCATATTTCTCCCCACTCGTGGTGCTTTGAACCCCGATGGAATTCGAGCAGTTCTGATGCAATCAACAAATGGCAAGGGCTCCGATAGGTCCACTCTACTCCGTATCTCTTGGTTCTTATTTCTCTCTTGATTGGCTAGGAGAGTAGCTCTCCTCAAAGGAGTCAGGGCCACCCTGAAACGTTGTTACCTGTCTTTTCCAATAGGTCGCGTTGAGCGGGTATCCTTTCCCCAAGAGGAGTTCTCAGTGACTTCCGCTGCCCTTCAGGACCAGTCTCATGTCTCTGACCTCGCGAGATGGTGACTCAATTGAGCTTTTCTCGTAGGTCATAACCACTTCCATTGCTTAGGGTTTCTATGATTTCGGTCATAGGTGGGGCTCTCCCCCCCTGTGAGCTCTCTTGAACTTGGCTTATCTCCCAACCTTCTTCATCTGGTCGGAGGTCATTCCTTGTTGCTGAAGGCAGGGGCTAGTCGGACTACTCTTGACCAGCTTGATTTCGAGGTAGCTGCAGCTCCCACGGAGATGGTACGGGAGTACGCCCTATCGATATATTATCTTCTCTACTCATGATTCTCTCAAGGGTAGCCACCATGCGTTCTCAAAGGTCCTCTGGAACGGACACCTGATTCCTCCCTGGTCTCTATGGTCTGGGATTATTGCCATTCTTAATCTGCTCAGGTTGTCTCTATTCAGGCCTCTCTTACTCAGGTAGAGGGTTTATCAGGACCATCCGGGATGGCCCAGACTGTGTTGGTCTTGGCCTTTCTTGTTGATTGGCCTGCCCCGGAGTAGGTCACCGGAGCGGGCTGTCACGCGGGGAAGAGCTCCGATGCCTAAATCAGTATACTAAGAGAGTAATCTTGTGTAATTAACTCCAAAAAAACTATCCTTGTCCGTAGACTAATTATCAACTAATTATATATTAAAAACGAAGTAAGTTTAATCTTTTATTAGGGCTCTTCTATTACGTGATAGTAAGGAATTAGGACAATTGTGAGATCATATCAAATCCCAACAATTGCTCCTAGAATCATGGAGTTTCCCTCAGTTTAGATATCTTGCCATTCAGGTCTCTAGTCGAGAGCTACGAGCACGATATGACCATTAGACCCACTTCACGACCTGCGCATGGACGTTGAAGGTCTCGGCTATCTCTTCTTGGAGGTTGAGCCGAGTGACCTTCAGGCTCATGGGGGTTAGGATCCGCGGACTGTTGTTCATGGCATGGAAGATGTATGAGACAGGCTGGAGCTCACCAAGTCGAAGGTCGTGGTCCGGTAAGACCTCTTTTGAGCTCATTTAGGAGGTCGATGACCTAGGAGGTCAGTGGCAGTAGGTTGCTGTCGTCCTTTCCTCGTTAACTTTGTAAGTTTGACTTTCAGGTATTAAGTTCATGCCTTCAAGCCCATTTAGGTTGACCTGTTCGAGTTATGCCCGTTTCTCCCATCAATATCAAACAATGTAAATTACCTCGTTGATCAGGGCTCTTCAATTACGTGATAGTAGGCAATTAGGATAATTATGAGATAGTATAATATCTCATAAATTGCTCCTAGAATCGTGGAGTTTCCCTAAGTTGAGATACCTTGCCAAGCACATCTATGGTAGAGAGCTATAAGCTCGCTAACGACCTTTAAACCAACTTCACGACCTGCCTGTGGATATCGAAGGCCTCAACTATCTCTTCTAGGAGGTCGTGACGAGTGATTATAGGTTCCTAGAGTGTGTTAGGAATTGTGCACTTCTGGTCGAGGCATGGAAGATATATGAGATGGATTGGAGTTCATCGAGTCGAACGTCGTGATTAAGTGAGACCTCTCCTAAGCTCATTTTGGAGGTCGTTAACTTGTGAGATCAGTGGTAGGAGGTCGCTACCCACCTTTCCTCAAGACTTGTGAATCGGACTTTTAGGTATTAGGGTCAAGGCTTGAGCCCATTTGGGTTAGTTTATCCGGGTTGTACCTATTTCTCCCATCACTCAGAAAGGGGTCTTGAAGAGAATTTTCAATGCCTAAATGCAAATATTGGACATAGGGCTAGAATTGAATAATGGTCAATCAAAAGGACTTCTAAATCTTTGAACAAACTTAAGTAAAAGCTAGTTAATTACCGCTTATATAGCATGAGTCTTATGAATTCGATGGAGTTGTAACTTAATCATGTAAAGGTTGTGATAACTCTTACCAGTTAGGACTTGTATTCCTTTGTAGTTTTTCATTTTCTTTTCCCCCTTTACGTTAATTCCTTTCTGGATCCAGGTAGGTTGACCACTTGACCTTGTTACTATAGTCCATCTAGACAGTAGGCTGAACCCATGAATAATGGATCCTGTCAACTAAAACTAGTTCAATCAAAAATATTATTTAATTATTCTCCCATCCATTTGGATTTTAATGTCCCGATTCCACTTTTGATTGTTTTTCATTAAATATCTTTCTTGGAGCTCGGAAATGATCTCTGCGTCATGAAAAACTGTAATGACATCTGTAACAGCAACTTGAAGAGAAAGGATTAGGTCACCGGAGTGGGCTGTCGCAGTGGGATAGCTCCGATGCCTAAGTCAGTATTCTAAGAGAGTACTCTATGGGAAAAATTAGCTCAATCTATTATGTGTTGTCCATGGACCGTGTGTGTTTTGATAATTTATATCAAATCATAAGTCACCTCTTTGATCATGGCTCTTCAATTATGTGATAGTAGGCAATTAGGATAATTGTGAGATCGTATCATATCCCGCTAATTGCTCCTAGAATCGTGGAGTTTCCCTAAGTTGGGATACCTTACCATGCACGTCTCTGGCCAAGAGCAACAAGTTAATGACCTTTAGACGAACTCTGTGCCATACCTATGGGCGCCGAGGGTCTTGGCAATCTCGTTTAGAAGGTCGGTATGAGTGATCATAAGTTCATGTTGTGTGTTAAGAGTTGTAGACATTTAGTCGTGGCATGGAAGATGTATGACATGAATTGGAGCTCACTTGGTTGAAGGTTGTGGTCCATTGAGACCTCTCCTAAGCTCATTTTTAGGTTGGTGACCCGGAGGTCTCCACCCAACTTTCCTCTTGACTTGTGATTTGGACTTTCAGATATTCTGAGAGGGGCTTGGGTCCGTTTGAGTCGGTTCATTCTGATTGTACCCGTTTCTCCCATCATTACCCCCCAGGCCTAGGGAGCTCGTCGTGGTACCTAAATTACCATCTTTAAGTCACAACCTCTAAAGAGTTGTGCCATTTTCTGTAACTGCTAGTTTTGGAAGTGACATGCCTCATCAGTTTTAGCAGTTGCCTCGGTTTCCAACATACAGAATCCTTTTCATCATCCCAAAGGACTCCTTATCACATATAAATTAGGAGGTTTTTGAAGGTTTTAAGATTCACCAAAACTCTTCTTCTACAAATAAAATCTCCCTTCTACGATATTAGCTGCTTCTTTTTCGAGCCTCTTTCTCTTCTTTATCCGGTGAATCTCTCAGGAGTTAGAACACTTCTTCCCTCAATCCCTCAAGAACAAAGAGTGAGTTTTCTTTTCTCTTTACTGTCTTTTTGAAAAATCTCATCTTTTCGTTCTCTTCAAAAAATGTCTTCGGTGTCTCTTACCCAGTCATCTTCCTCGACCAGATCTTCTTCTTCGAGCACCTCTTCTGTCTGTACCAGAGAGGTTTCTAGGCCTTTATGCCCTGTAAATCCATTATCTGCTGCCAATCACTACTAGGGCTCCCCGAGTAACCTTCGAAGTTAAGGTTTTTTTCTCTGTCTTCTTCCTTAGGTCCCTCTAAGATTGTCCAAATTAGTGGGGAACAGGACATGAATAGGGAAGACATAGTCTCTACTCGTGAGTCCGAGCTCCCCAATAGCCGTCGTGTTGGACACATAGTCCTTCGCTGAGCTAACCTCAGAGGAGGCATTCTTCCGCCTTTCCTGCATCCTCTGTTTTTTTGACGTAGTCCATTTTTGGAATTTTCCAATAGCGTAGCTCATTCCTAATGCTGTGCGAACTATAATCGGGTTCATTGCAACCTACCATCTTTACAGAGTTCCAATTTCTCTGGACCTCTTTAGGTGTTTTTTCAAGGCCAGTGTCTCTTTGGCACCAAATAAGACCAATATAGGGTACCTCTAGTTTAATAATAGGTACAAACTACTAGGTCCCTTCCAATCCTCCGGCTGGAATTGGAAGGATTCTTTGCTCTTTGCTAAGCTTCCAAACAGTCTGGTCCAATTCGAGCTAAGACCTTCTTCAACGGCCTTCCTATTCTGTCTGGTGAGCAAGAGAGGGATAGGACCTTCTTGACGGACCTAACTCATTCTGACATCGAGAAGGTCGGATGTACCCAGCTAGTCTGGCCTATAGCTTTTCTCCATTCTGCTGGATTAGAGAGTCCAGCAGATTGCAACCTCTCGACCCTTAAGAAAACTGTGGGGATTCTTCCCGCTGGTTGCGAGTTTCTTCATTTTTTCAGCTTTGAATAAGACTTCTTTAACTTTTTTGTATGATACCACCTCTTTTTTATTTGTTTTGGTAGAGATGAGGACCGCATGGCTTCTGAAGTCCCCCACTCGTCCTCAACAAGGTCAACAGAGAGGGTCGCTAGCCTTCCGAGCTCATACCGACAACACTGGCAATGCTGCCAGCGCTCCATCTACCGCTCCTTCTGCTTTTGGGGGTTCTTCCTTCAAGATCCCCATCCCCCAAACTAGGAGCAAGAAGATAGTACTGTTATGAAGAGGAATGCGAAGGCTGCTACCCAGAGGGCTTCTAAGCTCCCCGAGTAGATTGTGATCTCTTCTTCTTAACTTTCCTCCCAGTTTACTCAGCAGGAGAAAGGGCTTTCTTTGTCTTCTTCGAGGAAGGGGAAGCCTCCAGCGAGGGGCTGGAATTCAACGGTTGCGCGGACGAGGAGGTCGCTAAAACGCTGATGAGGTTGCGAAATCTGTCCTTAGCCTTCCACACTAACAGGCTACAACCAGATGGGTCCCCAACCTTGCCATGGATTCCTCCGACTCCTTGTTCCAATAGCCACACTCCCAGTCTTTTCTAATGGAATGTGCACCTCCCGTTGATCGAGATTTTTGTCAGCAACTCATAGATGATAAGCTGGACTGAGACACGGCCTCTCTCCGTACTATAGTAAGTTTCCTTAGTTTCTGCATTTTTTGTCGTTGTTTCTATGTCAATTCTTCTTGAACACTAACTTTTCTCATTTTTCTTTTTCTAGAACCATGTTTTCTTGGGTGAGCAACAAAGGAGACAGATGGAGAAAGCTAAGAAAAATCAGGAGTTCTCTACCCTGATCTCTGAGCTCCAAGAAGAGAAAGCTCACCTTGCAAAGGAAGTGCATGAGCTTGGTTCAGTGGCAAAGCAAGCCTAGACCAATTATGCTACTGCCCAGTCTCTCTACTTGTCCTCCGCCCTAGACATTGTAATGAAAAAAGGCGAGGAGCTAATTTTAGTGGGAAATCAGCAAAGGGATCGCATTACCGACCTAGAGGCTCAGCTAGGCGACTTCCAGGCCATATGTGAGGAGGATGGCAGCCTATCTTTGACCCAACTCAAAGGGATCCCAACTTTCCAAGATTATGTGGAGTCCTTGCTACGACCATAGATGATGGGGCTGTATGTGGACGTCATAGATAAGCTCCAGGAGCTTAACGTGGAAATGAAGACCAACGCTGACCTTGATGCCCAATTGTACCATCCGAAGTCCATCGTCCGTCATCCCTCTCCCTGGGGAGCAATGAACTTTGAATTCGACCTCACAGGAAGAGGTCACTATTGCTGAGACCTTGGTGAAGTTCGGTCAAGGTCATGAGGGTCCCCCTAGGAAGGAGAAAGAACCTATGGATTTGCTTGTTAAAGTCGAGACCTTGAGAGGGTAGTCCATGACATTTCTCCTAAGGCGAATGCTCAACCTGAAGGTACAGTTATCCATGGCCATGGAGATTTAATTACTCATTCCCCTTGTCTTCCCCAGCTTGTTGATTTCGATAAGGTACTCGATCTCTCCTGAGCTACTCATCTATCTTTGAATAGACCTCCATTTGAGAATATTGCTGATTAAATTGCATGTCCCACAGATGCCCCTGGAAAGGAGCTAGCTGTAGACGAGAAGGACCTACCGAGCTCACTAGAGGCTCTAGGAGAAGATGATAAAGAAGACTAAGTTGTACTAGTATAGGAACTTTCCTACTCTTTCTTCTTCTCATTTTGCACTCTGTAATACACAATGCTTGTCTTTTCTAGCTTATGTTCCTGCTCTTTGTACTTGATATTTTGAGGGGTCTATTTGTGGCCTCTTTCTTTATTTCGAGAATTGAACAATTCCTTAATGTGTTTTGTTTCTGCTTCAACACTTAAGACTTGCATAATAATCTTGACTGGCTTTGAAACTTAGGAAAATGAGAAGAAATAAGGCCAGAATGAGATCTGCAAACTTATCTTTTATTTATGCCGTGGAAATTTGATATGCACTTTGCTCAAACAAAATTGATGAGGTTGTTGAGGCTTCCTTCCTACTCAGCGAGCTCCTTTCAGGTAATTTCCCAAGCTAAAGAACGAGCTTGTGGGGATTGGAAAGTCTTAGGAAGCCCTAGACATAGAATTTCTTTATATGTCAAACATTCCAACGTCTTAGGAGTTGCCTTCAATTGAGATCAGAAAGCTTATAGCTTCCTCCTTTGTGAACTTCTTGGATTATGTAAGGTCCTTCCCAACGTCCTTGTAGTTTTGTCAGTTGCCCTTGCTTTCCAACATTTGACCTCTTGAGGACCATTTCTCCAACTCTGAAATGCCTTTCTTTCACCTTCTTGTTGAAAAGATTTGTGACTTGCCTTTTGAATCTTCTATCAGCTTCCATAGCTTTATTTCTGACTTCTTTAAGGAGGTCAAGGTCTGCCCTTCTTTCCCTCTCATTTAAGACTGAATCATATTCAATCAATCTCACGAACTTCATGCCGACCTCGAGTGGCATTATAGCTTCTGCACCAAAACATCGCTCTATTTCTGACATCTTAAAGAAGGTCAAGGTCCGCCCTTCTCTCCCCCTAATTTAAGACTGAATCATATTCAATCAATCTCACGAACTTCATGCCGACCTCTAGTGGCATTACAGCTTCTACACCAAAACATAGAGGATGCTAGGAATCTCTTCTAGCTAGGAAGGTTTACGACCTTCCTTCTCGAGCTCAGTACGCCTTTTCGTGAGACCTTCCAGAATTGTTCTGCTTGTGACCTCAGCCAATCTGTTCGCCTGAGGATGAGCTACAGAGGTAAATCTCTGCTCTATGTTCAAGTTTTCACAGAAAGTCTTGAATGGATCGCCTATAAACTGTCGTCCATTGTCTAAGATGATAGCTTGGGGAACCCCAAACCTACATACAATGTTCCTCCATACTAAGGACTGGACCTTTGGCAAAGAAATTATTGTCATTGGCTCAGCTTCATCCCACCTGGTGAAGTATTCTACTACCACAATCAAGAACTGAAGACCCCCCATTCCCTTGTTGAAGGTCCTAATATGTTAATTCCCCAAATATCAAATGGAACTGATGTGTTGATGGATTGATACCTTGTTAGCTGTACATGCGATTTAGTGGAACCATTTGTGTACATGGTCCAGACATTAATTTCACAAGTGTTTGTGAGCTCTAATGGAACTCTTGTGCATTCTTCTACGAAGTCTGAAAGAGCTTGAGCTTTTATGGCTTTCCTTAGCTCAAATTCAATCTAATATCCTAAGAGTTCGAGTGACCACTTCATTGTCCTGCCCGATAGCTCAGGCTTCGCCATTGCTTGCTTTAGTGGCAGATTGGTTACGCTCTTATCAAGTAAGTTTCAAAATAGGGCTCAAGCCTCCTTCAAGTAATAATAATCAGGTACAAAACTTTTCAAGGTCTAAATATCTAATTGCAGGTCCTTGAAGCAAACGGCTTAAATAATACACTGGAAATTATAAACTTGACCTTTCTACTAGGAGCACTAAGCTGACTCCCTTCTTTGTCCTAGTTAAATATATCAAGATTTCCACTCTTGACCTCGGGTAGACAAGCGGTGGGGGCTTTCCCAAAAAGTCTTTCAATTTCCCGAGAGCTGTTTGGCAATCTCCAGTCCACTGGAAATCTTTGGGCTTCGTCAGGACGTTATAAAACTTCTCTCTCTTGTCAACCATCTTGTTGATGAAACGTCCTGATGTTGCCATTTTCCAGTTGGGCTCTAGACCTCTTTAATGTTTCTTGGAGGTTCCATGTCAAAGAGTGCTTTTATTTTATCAAGATTGGCATCAATGCCTAGTTCTAATATCATGAAGCCCAAGAACTTCCCTACCAAAACTCCGAAAGTACACTTTTTAGGATTGAGCTTCATGTGAGCACCTTTCAGCTTTTGGAAAGTTTCCCTTATATTTTCAATTAAGTCTTTTGAGGTTTTGGACTTAGTCACAATGTCGTCCACATAAACCTCAATGTTACTTCCGAGCTACTTCTTGAAGACTTTGTGCATGGCAGGTTGAAATTCTACCATTGCATTCTTTAAGCTAAATGGCATTTTGGTATAGTTGTAGGTCCCGACCTCTATAATGAACGAGGTCTTCTCCATATCTTCCAACGCCATTGGAATCTGATGGTACAACTTGTAGGCATCTAGGAAATGTAGCTATTGGTAACCAACCATTGAGTCTACCATTTGATCAATGCTTAAGAGTGGGTATGAATCCTTTTAGTAATATTTATTTAATGTGGTGAAATCCACACATATCCTCCAAGCCAATTCCTTTTTTGGCACAACCACTAGATTGGCAAGCTATTCTGGGTACATGACCTCTTTTAGAATTCCAGCGTAGAGAAGAGTTAGGACTTCTCGAGCTATGACTTCATTTTGTTCAGGGACAAAGGTCCTTTTCTTTTGCTTTACTAGTTTGACTTATGGTCTGAGCCCAACCTTGTGCTCTGCTATCTTCATGTCAATTCCTTCGAGGTCAGTAGGTCACCAAGTAAAGACTTTCATTTATTCTTGAAGGGAGTCGACGAGTTTCCTTTTAATCCTAGAAGGTAACGATTTGCCTATCTTGATCCCTTTTTTTAGGGAATTCTGAGTTGAGAAAAACTTTTTCTCCTTTGCTGGCAGCCTAGATTCTGAATTCATCATTCCCCTGGGGAAGGTTGATGAAATCTTCCTGCTTACCTTCAGCGAGGTAACATTCTACGGTTGACTCTCTGTCCCCTTCTAGGATAACCCAGGTTTCTCCGACCTAGATCCTCATGCAGTAGCTCAGCAAAGAGATTTCTGCCTTTATGTCCATGACCTCTCTCCTTCCAAGAATTGCATTGTAAGTTCCCAGTGCGTCAACCACTAACTAGTCAATGACCTCTGTAACCCCCAACCATCCACGTAAACTGCAGTTGGAACCCGTAGAATTCCCTCTACATAGGTCCTATTGCCATTGAAGCTGGTCAAGGTAATGTCTGACCTTATCAATGAGCTTTTATCCATCCCCATTTGGTCGAATGCCTCTTTGTATAAGACCTTCACTACATTTCCAGTGTCAACCAATATCTTGCATACCAAGAACTCTCCAATCTAGAATGACATCGTTAGGGGTTCTAAATCTTCTCCTCGAGCTCTCTTTAGCCTCCTTTCAATGGCATTTATATCTCCGACAGGGGGCCACTGGTTATGTGCAGCTGCAGGAGATGGACTTGCTAGACCTGTGTTCCTGGCCATGAATTCTTGTAAGTGGCCGTCCTTGACCAGCCTCTCAATTTCTCGCTTGAGGTCAAAGCAGTCCTCTATGAGGTGGCCATGATCCTTGTGATAATCACAGAATTTCGTTGTGTCTCTCTTGGCCAGAGGTGTTCTGAGAGGTCTGGGTGGTTTTAACAGGCTCTTCTTTTCCATGACTACTAGTATCTCTACCCCCTAAGGTCATCAGATTAGTGGTTACTAAGTCTAGGATGGTCTTCCTCTTCTTATCTGAAGGTCCTCCTTTCGAACAAGGATCCTTCTTGTCTCGTTTTGATGATTGTGGGCTTTTTGGTTGCCCCTTATTCTTTTTCTCGATGGTCGAGGCAAACCCAGGAATCTTCCTCTAGACTGTCATTTCTCCAGCCTTTATCAACTCCGTGAGGAGTGTTTGTAGCTCCTTGATGGTCTTTTGATGGAGATCAAGGAGCATACATGGCATGGGGTAATTCATGGAAGCTACCAAATGAGAAGATGAGGAGATTCAAGTTCAATTCTAAAGAAGATGGAGCTTCAAGGGATGATTCAATGATTGGAATGAAGATTTAAAAGATGAAGAAGTTGATTCATGCATACAAAGATCAATATTTCAAGTATACGCATGTAAGTTTGAGGATGAAAGTAGCTAGGTTGGAATTAATGCTAGACCATGAAGAACAACTCGAAGTTCATGACAAGATTGAAGACGTTATGCTTGAAGATGATGGGCAAGTTGAAGAACCTTGTAATGCATTCAAGTATGAAGATTTATATAGGGGATTAGAAGACATTGCATGGGCTGAACTTGAATGAACAAGGCTGGGAATTG
>JAOXNR010014903.1:12358-22691 GCA_028571225.1 Parsonsia alboflavescens
TTTGACCTTTATTAAAAATTATTTAGGGATAGACTATAAATAACCATCCATTTGTATTTGAATTCATGTCATATCTACAAATAACTATTTGCCTTTGAGTAAATTGGAAAACACATATCTTTTGTTTTTGGGAGCTACATTACTTTTGTACCAACCTAACAAGGCATAATATCAAAGCAATGCATATTGGAAAAAAAGAAAAATTGTAATAAACTGTTGCACATGATATTAGGTGACAATAATGGAATGAAATATGCACTTAAAGCCTGTCAAAACTTGGAAGTCATGCATATGAAAAACTTTGCACCCTATTTTAAAACGTTCTAGTTTTGGTTATATTTTGCTACCAACCCCCTACACGATGTGTAGGTCTGAAATTGATCTATTTTTAGGTGTATTGAAGGATTTGCAAGTGCCTAATGGGTATTCCTCTAATATCTACTCAAGTCGGGTGAATCTTAAAAGAAGAACAATTGCGGGATTAAGAACTCATGATAGTCATATCTTGCTGCAACAGTTAATCTCATTAGCTGCTCGAATGGCTTTGCCAAAGAATGTTGTGCAAATATTAATTGAAATAGTTGCATGTTTTAGGCAACTTTCTTTGAAAACAAAGCGGGTGATTTTCCTAGAACAACTTCAAGACCTATTTGCTGTAATGTTATGTTTTTTTATAGAAGACATTTATCTCTAGCATCTTTGATATTGTGGAACATCTACCTATACATTTGGCAAAAGACTTTATTCGCAGGACAGGATCAATGTATGTGGATGTTCCCAATCAAGAGATATTACCTTTTGTAAATAGTATTCATACTTTATAAAATAAAATACGTGTAAGTAACTTGTTGTTCATCATCTCAAATAGGTACCTCATGACTTTGGAGAGTTATGTGCGGAATTGATCTCGTCCCAAGCCTCAATTTCAAATAGGTATCTCGTGGAGGAGTACATGACATTTATATCTAGGTACTTGGATGATGTGGAGAGAAAAGGAAATAGACCATCTGGATATAAAGATGATGGCTTCAAGATAGCAGGCAGGTTGGGAAAGGTGTTGATTTTGTGTTCTATTGTGTAAGCCTCATGCAAGCACATCGATAGGTGCTTTCCAATTCATAGGCTTTACGTCCACTTTGAGAGGGAGTAATTTGTTGTTGATATATTTATCAAATTTCAAGGTATTTCTAGTGAATTGATATACGATACTTGCTTTTTTATTTGTAGCCTCCACATCATTTCTATATCGAGGGAAAATTTGAGGGCAAGGTGGCAGAAGGGAACATTACACAAATGGGATGAAATCACATGGTAATAGAAAACAAACCACACCCTAGATAAACTAAGGGGGTAAAGTACAAAAACAACAAAACAAAACAAACACATAGGAACTATTCTAAAAAAAGATATGTCATTGTCCTTGAACTAAATCACCAAGCTTATCTTGGCTCCTCCCAAAACTCTAGACGCATTAGCGGCTTTGAAATTGGCCTAAGAAAGAGGCAAAACTTCGAAAGAAGGACTAGATCTACTCCAAGTAAATTCAAATCTCCAAGAAAATGGAGAGAAGTGTACGGATCTATAAAGATCTTGATAAACGGCCTTGAACTTTGACGAAATACTCATGGTTTGTAGTCAAAACAAGGGGTGGATTAAACAAAATAAAGAAACTACGAAGAAGTCCGGCCAAGATCAGAGAACCGGTCAAGGCCGACACTAAGATTTGTCCTGAGAGAGAGGCACAAAAGCTTGGCAGCAGCATCTGGAAGAGAGAGAGAGAATGGAGAACAAAGAGAGAGAGCGAGGAGTTACCTTCCCGGTGACTTTGCAGTATTTCACATTTATCATAAATACTTTCAACAATTCAGTTTAGTTTAATATGAATAATTTAAGCATGACTTTTGTTATTACAGGTTTCAAAAAATAGGGACAACATAGACTTATCTTGTGAAATTAGAATCTTAGCAGGTGGGCCCTTCAACCAAGGGTGGCAACACAATCTATGTGACGTTAATGGCTTTGGTTTCGAACCAAAGGACATGAAGTAGGTAGTTCCACCCAAAATAGTGGAGTTTTGTGTAGGGGTAGTACAACTAGCTACGGAAGTAGCAAAGACAAGAATCCTATAGCCTATAATTTGAAATACTATGGGGTACTGACTGGCATCTTTAAAATCTAGTATAGCAATGATCTAAAGTTCTTATTGTTTAGGTGCAATTGGTTGACTTGGAAATTCATATGAAATTAGATGCCTTTAACTTTACCCTAGTGAATTTCAATTCGTTGCTATACTGTGAAAATAAAGAGACTATCGAGGCATTCATTATGGCCAACCAATCTGAACAAGTATGGTACTCACAATTTTCAGTTGACCTGACTAGTATGTGACAATGCTGATGATGTGTGGAGATTACTACTATGTGTATTCCCAGGAGAATGATCTTACGGGCTTTCAAGCCTAGGTGCTAGATATGGCACATATTGTCTAGGAAGCAAATAGGGTTTGGGTGAGGGACGGATTGAAGGAGAAGAAGCCGATTTAGAAGAAAGAAGTTTGCAGGAATGCATATTAACACTCTCAGTTAATGGCGATCCAACTGGAAAGACAACTACCGAACCTATAGCAAGATAAAGAGCTACAAAGTTGAGAAAAGCATTGATGCTATTTGTTCAAAGAAGACAAGATCTACTTGATTTTGATGCCGTCTTTGAGATGATGTCACTTGATGATGATGATGGTTCAAGGAAGTATTTTAACATCATCAAGGCTCAAGACTTTAATGACAGTGGGCATGTGACTTCAAGTAAGGATGACTCAAAGAACCTTGGAAAGCACCTCAATGAAGACACAAAAGAGTGCAAGCATGAATGGAGCAAAAAGGAGCCGTATCAAGAAAAATCCCTCGACTGGTCCTGGAACCAGCTCCTGTTATGGCACCACTCAGCCCTAGAACAATAGCTCCTCAAACGACTGTGCAGAAGGCACTTATTGAGGATTGTCGAAGTTGGAATCGACCCTAAGCTGGTGCTGGTTGTGCCCTGTTTCAGCCCAACATTAAATGCAATCTTGTGTCTTTTCTTGTAGTTTCTTATATCTTTTAAAGCAATTTATGTATTTCAAGTCTCATCCACAACTTTATTAGTTAATTTTAGGCTTGAACTATAATAGGCCTTCATTTATATTATGACTTACCATATCTTTTACAAAAAACTTTTAAATTCAGAGAATCAATTTCCAAGATCAAACTTGATCTTTATGTGAGTTTATCATGAACTTTTCTAGGGTTGTTGAGAATTTTCAAAGGGGGGCTTTTCATCTACTTTGGCGAATTTGTTGATTAGTCTTTCAATTCAATGAGTTTGGTTAATTTTCGCACTAATGACAAAAGGTCAATCTAATTTATGCTTGAATCATTTGATGAGTCTTATGAACTTTTCTTAAATTTGATGTAATTAAGAGTTGGGCTGATGGAGATGACTTCCAAGGATCCCTCAGGGACAAATAACTCGTTCATGGGTAAAGAAGTTGTGACAATTGATGATTCACTTTGTCCAAGAATGCTAAGAAGATCTTCAATTTGAAGGTCTAAAGAATGTTAAAGATGAATTTGAAGTAGACAAAACTTTTTTTATATATAGAGGAAAGTTTAGAGGACGAGTCTGGAGCAAAACGGGTTCAAAATAGTGTTTTCCTAGAAACATCGGTTTGGCCACCAGTCTGGCAGTCGATGCTGATCCAAAAATGAAGCTGAATTAGTGTGAAATAGAGAAGTATAGGTGTGCAACCAGGTGTGCTCACCAGCATTGATCAAATTGTTACCTAGGGCGATAGATTTTCTAAACAACCGATTGAAAACGAGGGTAAATCTGAAGCAAGACAAAGAACGTCTGACCCCAACACTAGCGAGGGCCCTCACCAGTCCTTTCCTTAATAAGCATTGGTCGAGTAGTTTTCAACACCGGTCATTTTTCTATTTTAGTCCCTTTTCAATTAGTTGTTTTTCTTATTTGATTAGGATACTTTTCTAGAATATTTTTAATTATTGTTTAATTGTTTTAAGTTAGACAGTTTATTTTATTTAGGCATCTTGTAGTCTTATAAATAGGACCATTGTATGACTAAATTTAATCAGATTATTATTTAAAGCAATTTGAGATTTGAGAGCATTCTCTATCTTCTTTGGTTCTTCATTGAACACTTAACTTATCAATCAACGAACTGGGGTTGTTTGTGGCATCACCCATTGGAGATATTGGTTCATGCTTGAGAAACAACATCGGGTTAATATACATTGAAGCTCAAACCTCATAATCATCTGGACAAAGTTTTATACTCATGTCAAGTCTAACTAGTCAAGAGATAGGTTCGCATCAACTTCCATGAAGTCCCTTAAATCTCCATCATCCTCATATTTGAAATGCAAGTCTTTGTGCTTCAAATTCAAGCCTAACAACTTTATGTTCTTTAATATATCCTTTGATTGCATTGATGCCTCATCTATAAATAAGTTGCTCCGAGGACCTCCATTAGGAAGGCAAGGAAAACATGGAGATGAATGCTTTGTTAACGTAGTATCCTGTTATCTCTACACTTAGTGATAGATTGTTTAATTTTGAGCATGAAAGAATGTTTTCTCTCGTGAAATATGATTTTGGAAGTGTGTGTGGTGTAAGTGAACAAATTGATTTTGTTAATTCTTTTAAGCATGGTGATTTCTTGGCTAAAGGGAGTAAATTGTGTATTTCTATGAGCTTTTTGAAGGAGATTTTGAATCTTAAGTTGGTCAAGGAGTCATACTCAAGTGGATATGTCCTTAATGATTGTATGCAAATTTTATATAGTGAATTCCATATGGATGTTAATTCTTTGCTTTGAGGACGCACTTTGTATATTCCTAAAAATTCTATGTATGATTTGTTGAAAATTAAGGTTCATGGGAATAGAGCTTGGAAATACATTCTTGTGCTTTGAATTGTTTGATTTTCATGAGGAAACATGTCTTTGAGATACACATAATTGGGATTTTTAAGTGTATCTTGGATGATAAAGTGGTGTAAATCTTTGACGTTATAATGACAATAAGCATAAATCATAGAAGAAGAAGAAAACTAATAACAATAAGCAAATTATATTAAAAAAAGTAAAACAAAATTAACAATTCTATATTTCAATTCGAAAAAATAAATTAACAATAAACATAAATCATTTAGAAAAATATTTAAAAATAGACTAACAATTCTAACTAATAAAAATAATAAATATTCTAATATAATATATGTATTAAATAAAAAATAGTCTTGGCTCCTTGGATGAGACAGGTCCAACCCCATCGAAGTCTTCCTTAACCCTCGATCTAGATTAAAAAGCCCACTAACAAATTGAGATTACAAAATTTTCAACCTAATCCTTCAAAATTATTGACCAGGTCGACTAAGCCCAAGGGCCGAGCTTTCCCAATAGCTGTACAATAAGGTATTAGTTCAAGAACTTAGAAACATATTACTCCTTCAGTTTCTTTTTAGAAGTTATCTTAGAGAAAATATCTTATTTCAAAATAGAAGCTGTCCTATATCTCCAAAAAGCATGTTTAGTCCTTTTCATGGGTGGCAAAATAAGTAATCATCTACTTATTTAACTTAATGCAAAATATATCACAGTCATTTAAATTCAAATCGTTTATGAATAATTTAAGTTATGATTTAAATATGAATAATCATGATTACTCATTTAACTTATTTGACTTTTTCTTTAAGTTATAGAAATACCTTATAAAAAATATATATATAAAAAACGAACGCTTCGATTCGTCAATCTTACTCTTTTTAAAAATTCCCTCCTAATTCTCTTTTATTTTTATTTTTTCTTCTTTTATTGCACATTTTTTCTCTCTTTTTTCTATTTCCCCCCTTTATCTCTCCAGATTCATAATAAAATGTCAAAAATGCAAATAACTTTGTTAACTCTTTTTTTTTTTTTTTCACATCTTTGAAAATTAAAATGATCGCCATCTTTTTCTTTATTATTATTATTCTTGATTTATCTCAGATTCATGATAATTTATAGAAAGAAAATTCAGTATTTATTTTATTTTATTAAAAATAATTTAAATTTACTTAAAAATATTAAATATTAACGATTAATAAACTATGACTTATGAATTATATTCATTATTATAAACTTTAAAAAATAATAATAAAAACAATTTTTTTTAAAAAAAAAATTTTTTTTTATTCAAACATATTTTAATCTTGAAAAGCACTTTATAAATTATTGCACACAAACATAAAACAACTTAATTTTAAAAAAAATTAAAAATAAATAAAATAAAATAAATCACTTTTATCTAGAAGCAATAGCAAAAACACTTTTTTTATAAGCTCATCTGAATGGATCCTAAGACTGTAGTGTCCTTGGTAGGTTTTTTTTTTTTTTTTAAATTTTCTTTTCTAGTTTCAAATTCACAATGCTTGTTTTTCTGCATTTTTCCAAAATTAGCTACTTCCCGGTAAGCATTTTTTTAAAGGTTGTATGTATTTGTTGGAATGTTATTACCGTGAATGTTGACAATCTTGTTTGTAATGATTAGAAAACAAATAATGAAAAATTCATGTACAATACGTTATCTAAATGCATTGAATGATATTTAAAATTAGTAGGATTTTTGCCATCTGAGGCTACATCCTTAGTCTTGTCTCAGTATCTCAACAAAGTTTTTATTTTATTATATTTATAATAATAGAGAAGATAAACTAGATCAATTTTGATTGGAAATTGATCAACTAAAGAAGAAAAATATAAAAAGAAAAAAAAGATGAGGGGTGTTGGGTGGGGGTAAGCGAGGGAGGTGAGTAATGAGTATGTAATGATTTGATTTAAGGGGTCAAGTTAAATGTAATACAAATTAATATTCAAACTTATAATTTAATGAGTAATTACAATTATCCACTTACATATTAACCATAATGATTTATAAATGATTAATTTTTTAGATTAATTATTTTATTAAATAAGTAAATGGTGTCAATTGTTTAATCATAAATTAATGAGTACTCACTAAATCAATCTTCATTTTGTTACCTTTAATCCTTTTCTACTTCGCAAGAATCATTTAATAACATTTTTTAATCTTATCCTTCTAGACATTAAATATTAAAATTGAATTTAGATATTTATTATTTATTATGAAGAATATTTTAATCTAAGAAAAATATAAATTAATAAAATAATAATTACTGGGGTTTTACGTGATTGCCGAAGAGACACGGAAGGAGCAGCACATTGCTAGTTCTTCCGGACAACAATGGGCGGCGCGTGGTGGTAGGTCCGGTTCTCAGCCACCGTACAAAATGAATATTCGAGTGGAAAGCCTGAGAACTTTTCCAGAGGAGTCAGCGAACGTGGCGCGCTGCTTTCGCATTTATTTACAAAACAACACGACACAAAACCCTCTCGGTTCCCAAAGCACAAGGCATATTCCTAAGAATGTTCTTTTCTTATTCCCTTGGCATCCTAAATGTGCCCATATAAAATGTTGGAGAAAATAAAGTTCAATCTTTCATGATTGTATGTTTAATTTTTTATTTTTTATTTTTTATTTTTTTTTAAAAAAAAGGGGTTTAAATTTAACCAAGAAAATTATAACTTATGTGTGTTTTCATAACAATTTTTTGTTCTAAAAAGAAATTGAAGAATAAAAAGAATTGCTTGGTACACCTGTTTTAAAAATCTATTTTATAGAATAAATTTCCTAGTTTAATCCAATGCTAAATCATTAAATTTATATATTCTAAAATAAATTCTTTTGTTCTTAATATATATATATTTATATTTATATTTATATATAAGGATTCTGTTAATTTCATTTTTTTTAATAATTTAGTTCTCGATAAAAAGTAAGAGTCAGTCTAGTTTTATTTTTTATTTTTTTCCCTTGTAAAACTTGTTTCACAAAACAGGTACAAAAAAATATTCAAAATTTTTTTCGAGGACAACAAATTTGTAGTCACTTAGGAAAATTTAAATTATCTTTTTGCTTAAAAAATATTCCTTTGATATATAATTCCCACAAAATTTTAGATAAAAATTTCAGAGATTAACAAAAAAAAAAAGGGAATAGCTAATAATTTATGAATTGAATTAAACAGTAAATTGTTTTTTTATTTAAAATATTAATAATAAATTTGATCTAATACCTTTAAAGTTTAGTTTATCTTTCTATGGCATAATATATAAAATATTTTTTATAAAATATTTTTTTATTGAAGTTTAAATAAAATCAAATGTTGACCGTTAATTTTGATGGTTAGAGATGTAATTACGCATTTTATATGGAATGTACTAGAGCATTCTATAGCATTACCTTAAATTAAATTTATGTTATAATATAATTAACTTTTAATAAAAATAAATAACATATAATTCATGTTAAAAAACTTACATGTGAGAAAATATAAAATACACAAAAGAATAAATTATTACTAGAAAAAATTGAAAAGTTATTAAAATTTATAATAATAATAATAATAATAAAATTTTGAAAAAAAAATAAATCCTAAGGAGTGTCACGCAAAAATATACTACTAGAAAATTTGAAGACTTTAATAGAATGACTTAATGAGAAAAAGACCCCCTTCTCCTCCAATAAGATACTTATGATAGCAAAAAAAAAAAAAAAAGATTCATATTTGCCCAAAAAATTTTTGACAAACTTTTTCCCTTCTCTTTAGTATCTTTAAGATTCAAAATTTTTCTTAAAAATTTCCTCAAAAAACTCAAAATTTAAAATTGCACTGTCCGAATATCAACTACACATTAAATATACATAATTAAAATTTTACACCCATTATTAATATATTATTATGGATATATTTTAATTTGTTTTACACTCCAAGTTTAGATTTAGATGTTGAGATCTTCCTCACTTGTTGTACTTCCATCTTTGGGGACAAAATTTTCTGTCCTTTGAGAGAAATTATGTGCTTGCCTCGTCAGATGTGAGTCGGATAGGCTTCGTTTGCCATCGAAGAAAAGAACATGTCCATTTACACATTTATTCTCAAATAAATATCACACCCATGTGGGTCCGTCTTTGGTTTCGTTCCTCCCCGTATCATCTTTGTTGCAAAGTAATATATATATGAAAATGCTATAATGTGAATTTTTATGCATTTCGTGTAGAATGCATTTTTAAATTCTTAACGGTCAATGTTAACTATTAATTGTCCTTTTTTTATATATAAAAATAAAAATGAATTTGATCCATTATGCATAAGATTTAGTTTGATCTTTTAGGTTATAATCTACAAAATATATTTTAAAAAATTTTTTATTGAAAATTTTATTTTTTATTTTAAAATAAAAATTAATTTTGATCATTAGAGACTTAATTATGCAATTTATATGGAGTATACTAATGCAATCTATAGTTTTATTATATATATATATATATATATATTTAGGGTTAGTACTTCTTAAGTATTTGAGAATACTTGAAATGATACTCTCTCTAAAAAATATTGATTCTCAAGATTCATTGGTAAATTTTTACGTATATATTTGTTGGTCTACAATAAAATATTTGTGTATCCCTTTTAGAATTAATATAAAAATCTTAAATTTAAAAATAAAATCTTGGGGAAAATAAAATAGTCCTTCATTTTATTTTTATTTTTTCATTTTTGGTTTTTGTTGATTTTTTTAGAAAGTACTTTTTACTCCATAATATGTTTTTGGGTTAACAGTTATATTTAGAAAGACAGTTAGGCAGATGTTGTTACTAAAATTGTGATGTTACATTGTTGAGAGACTATCTCCGATTTTTAGGGAGAGATGGTTGGGTAGACAGAAGCAACGGATTAATAATCTATTGTACGAGTTATTTGTATCGAGGGTTCGAATGCCTCTCTTTCCGCTTCCCCTTACATCATTGATAGACTACTTATTTTATATATTTAAATCATTTGTGTTAACAATAATTATAGTGAAAGTTCAAACATTTATGGTATGAGAGCCATAAAAAACCTAATCGATTAAATCCTGTGTCTTAACATTTGCCTATCTCTCTCTTTTCTTTTCAACTTCTTCCTCCAGCCATTAATGTCGTCTCTAGGATCTACAGGTTCTCCTCATCAGGTGTCTCATCATCACCCATTGTTTCTCCTCTTCCTAGCCCTAACTTTTCGTATCAACTACCAATTAAATTCAACTATACAAATTTCCTACTCTGGGGAATACATAGAGTACCTTTTCTAAAAGGATGTGGACTGTTTGATCATGATGATGGCACTTCTTCACCTCCCTCTGTATCTGTTGATGGTGCTTCGCACCTCAGTT
>JAOXNR010014924.1:0-29064 GCA_028571225.1 Parsonsia alboflavescens
GTGACCACTTGAATATTATTACTGGTTAACATGATCTTATCATAATGACAGTAATAACATGCAAAATAAAAGCAAGACAAAAGTGACATAGTTATAGCCCATCCTACTTAATTCTCCCAAACCAATAAGAGAATCGAAAAAGGTCAATCTATTGGTAAAGAACAACTACTCCTATTACAATAATATGGTAAAGAAACCTCGTATTACATACGAGGGGATTTAGATGAGAAGGGAATATACATCAGATTGATAAAGAGGCACGACATGCAGACCGTATTTAATAAAACCAAATGCTATAACTATGCACCATACTTAAATGACAAATTTCATAATAAATATCTCAAATAAGATAAAATGCATAAAAGATTATCAAAGGTAACGAAATTACACAGAGAATCAATTAAAGCCCTAGACGACATCGGGTTCTTAGGGGTGACAGCCCCTCGGCGGTGTCACTAGGAAATCTAGTACAACTACATGTCCAAAATATAATGGTCATACAATTATCAACAATCTACTAATTCAGAATATGGGATTTATATGATTCTCTAAACCGCAGAAAATATATGACATACAGAAACGACCATCGTATTCTCATTAGAATAATTTTGTCAATAAAATTTCGTTTACACAGAAACTGAGTCTTACTCAATAAACATACAGATAATCGAATTTAATAAAAATCGAAAACAGACTGAAAATAAAATTTAACAAAAATTGAAAACATATTGAAAATCGAATTTAACAAAATTCCAATTTCATATAGGCATGTCATGAAATCATAATTTCAGGTAGAAATTGTCTAAGCACTCTGAATTCGGTTCTGATACCAATTGAAGGGAAGGCCACAAACTGACCTCCTCAAGGCATCTATCGGAGGGAGTCTAGAGAGGGTACTGACATGACCTTTTTCGATTCTCTGATAGAAGCTGAATGTCGGAATCTCTTGTTTGCAATCACTAGCAAAGCTCTCCAACCTTTGCCTCTACTTCATCATAAGAACATCCGCTTCCAATGTACGTCTCACCAACAAATTAAAGGGAATAAACACGATTGAATTGCTAGATTCAATCATGAATATGGTTTTCTCGTTTTTCTGGTTTCTCTAAACTCTCAATTATTTTCTACAAAGACACTTTAATGAAAAATAATCAGTCATTTAGAAAAATAGAATAACTCTTGAAGACTTCGTGAAGAAATCTTCAAGATAATTCTATCGTAACTACTAATAGGATTCAAAATCCAAACTAAGCAACTTAAGAAATCTTGTGAAAACGAAATTGTCCAGATTCAATGAACCTAGATAATTACAATTTAACACATTTAATTATATTTTAGATTTATTCCTATTAGTGAATTAGCGTAAACAACTTTAGCTAATTACGTTTAGGTTCGAATCGAGATATTACCCATCAAATGATACGTTCGGAATAAACGTATTTAGAACGTTTATTCAATAAGCAGTTTCTACCATCACATTATTGCAATCCAATTAACGAGAATGTCAGTGACAAGACAAAACCTTCCCTGATAAAATAACATGTCTAAATCTCTTTGTCCAAGAAGTCAAAATTGAACACAAGTCATGGAACTTGTCATACTCGTAAAGTTCAATATCTCAATTCTCAACCCCGAGTAGATTAACTAAACCAAATAAGATAAATATCTCTTATCTACTTATTGGACCATGGCCATTCATTTCATAATATCACTCAACCAAGAATACTAGACATTACTCTCTTGTTATATAAGAGGGACAAATTCTATCTTTGATCATTTAACATTCCACTGTACAAATTAAGGCATACTCAATACATGCCTTTGTTGTCCACTCAGTGAAGAGTAACGTTTGACAATATCAAAGTATGTAATCTTTCATGCAGGAATATCTGATGACCTGAAATCAAAAGATGAGACATAATTATTGCAATGAAATCACTCATGACATTCATATAACAATCCATGAAGTGAGTTCATGGCGGGTCAATCCCGTACACAATATTCTACGTGTACCAATGTGATGATTTGATATCTCATATCCATGACAACTATCATTAATCAGCACATACTAGTCTCAACGTGCTATCAATATCCTAACCTCAATAACACTTAACTTAGGATGTTTTAAGAATAGAAATAAACTATTCAAAGGACATTAAATAATTTATTAAATGAAATGCAGATATAAAAGTAAGTCATATAATGATATAAATGGCATCATGATACAAAGTTATGCCAACTAAGTAAAATCATTATATGGTCATAAGGCATATCCAACAACAACTCCTAAGGCCTTGGAATGTTTGTCATCTAAAGAAATTCTATGGCTAAGACTTTTCAAGCTTCACAAGTGAGTTGTTCAGCTCAATCGCTTATCTAAAAGTTGTAAAAGCTTGCTAGATTAGAAAAACAACTTTAGTGACTTACTCGAATTCCTGTTTTGCAAGCTTATATCGAGTTTCAGAGACTTAATGAAAAGCTAAGTCCACGGAGCTTATTATGATCTTAATTCTTCTTGTTTGCATAGGTTTCGAATTTTGTCAAGTTTTACTGTGTAGGTTTCTTTTTCCACTCTCTAACGTGCCGAGACAAAGCAGAGACAATGTAAGAAATTTGATCAATTCTCATATGTATATAGATGTAAAAAATGAGGTCACAAACAGACCTCATGATGCAGCTAGTATAAAGGAATTAAAGTGAGCTCAAAAAATGAGCATTGTACTTGCTACAACAGGCCAACCAACAAATATAAAGTGAGAAGAAGAAGAAAGGCACTACAAAAGACTTTCAAAAAAAAAAAAAGGAGAGGGAGAGAGAGACCTTCTATGACATATTAGCCTTCTTCCTTTCCAAGAACTTCCCATGAGCTCAAGGGGACTTGATCTTTAGCAGCTTTCTCTTTATATTGGATGCTAAAAGGACCTATGGGATAATCAGTAACAATCTCAATGGGAATTCCACCTAGGGAAAGGCAAATAGTTTGGAAGAGATCAAGTGCCTCGTTGAAATCAATGGGCTAGGGAAAATATTTAAGCAACTCTCCATAATTATGGTTGATTTTACCTGAAGGAGCAGAAAATGCAAGGAGAGGAACATCATTAACCACCCTCTCGGTAGTCAACTGACCTCGGTTCGTTCTTCTATGGTCTGCACTTGGGGTCTATTTCCTCCCTTAGGAGGATCATCATTGACTCATGTTACCTTAGCTAGGGTTTCAGCAGTAGTGACCTCCTTATAAGAGGTCAGACCTTTTTCCTCGTGCTCCTATGAGAGAGGGATTACAAATCTGGTTGACATAACTTGTCATCAAAGTTACTAGTTCCCGAAGTCTGTCGATAACATCCATGTATAGCCCCATCATTTGAGGTCGCGGGAGGGATTCTACATAATCTTCAAACGGATGAATCCCTTCCAACTTGGTTAAGGAAAGGCTACTATCTTCACTGCACAAAGCATTATAGTCAGCCAGTTGAGCTTCCAAGTTATTGATGCCACTTCTCTACTCGTCACCCACTAAGACCAGCTCCTCACCTCTTTTCACAATGATATCGTGCGCGGTGGACAAGTGCAAGTTTGAGCTTTAGCACCAGATAGACTCGTCTCGCTCACCTATATAAGAGTTTGCACAGTAGTATGGCCAGCCTTGGGCTTGTTTAGCAATAGAGGAGAGTTCTTGTACCTCAATCTCTAAATGAGCTTTGTCATCTTGAAGCTCAGTGATCAAAGTGGAGAATTCTTGATCCTTTTTCTCCCTCTCCACTTGTCTCCTCAGCCTCTCACCCAAGAAGAGGTGGCTCTAAAATAAAAATAAAAAAGAGAAAAGAAGAGAGGTCAGTATCCATAAGAACCTACACAAAGGTTATGTTTGGACTTAAAAAAGAAAAGAGGAGAAATAGGAAAACTCACCGCTGTGTGAAGAGAGGCAGCGTATCTATTCATCTAGTCAACTGTGAGCTATTTGCAGATTTCTTTGTCAATGGCAGGTGCACACACTCCATTAGGGAGTGTGGCTACTGAAATAATTTGTCGGAGGACTCCATCGTAAGGTCGGGGACCCATCTGGTGGTCCCTTTGGCAAAGCGGGAGGAGAGGGAAAGCTTCCCGTGCCTCTTAATTGTTTCAACGAACTCTTTAGCGACACACCCATTGAAGGCCAACTCCTACTTAGAGGTCACCAGTTCTCTACCTTTCCCAGAAGAAGTTGCAGGGAGGTCCTTCCCTTGTTAGATGGATTTGGGTCCTTCCCAGTTCTTGAATGCAGGCAAAGCAGCTATCTTGACATGTATTTTCAGGGCATTCCGAGTAAAATTTGCCATTTTTAACTTTCTTGGTCCTCGATTGGGGAATGGGAATCCAGAAGGAGGAATCCCCGGAAGCCGGAGCAACGGTCGGTGCACCAGCACTGGTCCTACCAGAAGGAGCTCAAAGGGACAGCGTTGTCTTTGTTGAGATCAAGTGGGAGAATTCAATAGCTAGGAGGTCCTCATTACTATCAAAACAAAGGGAAAGAAAAAGGTGTTAGAATTCATGTTTGAACAGAAGGGTCGAATGAAATTTACTAAAAGCCAAAATTGAGGAAATTCCCCACCATTGAGAATAATTCCCATAGTTTTCCTAAGGGATGGAAGGTCGCAATCCATAGGACTTCCCAATCTAAGAGAATGAAGAAAGGGAACAAGCCAAACTGGCAGAGTAGATCTGACCTTTCAATGTCAGAGTAGGCAAGGTCAACAAGGAAAGTCCTATCCCTCTCTTGCTCCTCAGTTAAAGTGTGGAGACCATTATCAAAAGTTTGATGAAGATTCCAATCGGGATATGGTTCAGCTCAAGCCTGATTTGCTGGAAGTCAAGCAAAATGAAAAGAATCTTGCCTCGGTCCACCAGAAGACTGGAAAGACCCTAACAACCTATACTTATTGTTGAACTAAATATACCCTAAGGTGGTTTTACTAGGGGCAGTAGAAATGCTGACTTTGAAAAAGCATCTTAAAAGGTCCAAGGAAACAAGGATTCGATAGAGATGACAGGTCACGATGAAACCTATAACAGATCGAATAGCATTTGGAACGAGTTGGGCAATGGGAAAATCCCAAAAATAAGCTATGCCAAGGAAGAGAAGATGGAGATGAGGTAAGAGAATTCCTCCCCTGAGATTGGTTAAGAGAAGGAGTATGTGCCCGACATGCTTACTATTAGGATGCTTAGATTCCCAAGCGGTAAGGACAACATCATTATTCAACCCTCTCTCTCCACTGATTTGGAAAATTTCAGAGGGACCTATAGAGGAATTGTACACTTTACTCGTAATTTATGGAGTCGCAGTAGTGAGGCGAGGCAAGTGGTACACCTTATTGTCAGATTATGGTGTGGGAGAGCCCTAGGAATCTCTTCTGTATAAAGAGAAGGGGTACTTGAAGAGGATGATTGTGTTAAAGGATGTGTTTCAGAAGACATCTTTTCAAAGGAAAACAAGAAAGAAAATTTTCTAAAAAATAAAGAGGGGAAGAAAACTCACTCGTTGATGCTAGAAAGCTTTTGAGATAAGAAGGAGCTTCCTAACACCAAAAACATTGCCTGACAGAAAAGCGAAAGCTTGAGAAGTTGGGTGGCTCAAGTTTTAACCGCAGAAAGGAAATCTTATTTTGCAAAGAAAAAATTGGTGAATCGTAATCCTTTCGAAGTTCCTTAATTTATGTACAAGAAGGAGTCCATTGAATTTCTAGAAAAGATACAGTAGCCATGAATTGAGACAACTACCAAAACTGATAAGGCACGACACCTCAAAACTAGCCGTTACAGAAAATGGCTCAACTCTTCAGAGGTTGGGACTTGAAGATGAAAATTTAGGCTCTATGACCTTTGAGCTCTCTAGACCTAAAGGGGAGTGATGATGGGTGAAACGAGCATGACTCAAATAACCCGACCCAAATGGACTCAAGTGCCAACCCGAATACCTAAAGATTTGAATATACAACCTTCGACGAGGGGAGCAGTGATACTTCTCATGCACCTTCCATGCCATGATTTAATATATATATGACTCTTTATACAAACTATAAGCCTTAAAATCACTCATCTTGACCTTCTAAAAAGGTTCATTGAGACCTTTTAAGTTCACTGGAAGGTCGAAAAGTTGGTTTGAAGGTTATTAAGCACTCACACTAGAGACGTGCATGGTAAAGCATCCAAAATTATGGAAACTCAACAATGGTAGAAGAAATTGGCATCACAATGATCCTAATTGCCTACTTTCAAGTAACTAAAATTCACTCTAACAAGGTAACTCACGGATATACATTACCGAATCACACAAAGTTTATAGACAAGTTGATCTCATTCAATCTAAACTACCTCACAGAACACTGATTTAGGCATCGGAATTATCCTTAGGGAAACAGCCCACTCCGGTGATCTAAATTTTCCCTTCTGGTTGTGATTTAAGGCGCCATCTCTATTTGGGGTGACCTGGAGATCGTTTCCAAGCTCCATCAACTATAAATCATAAACTTAAATATTTTTTTAATTTCAAATACCTAATTGCCAATTCCCTAATTCTTTAACCCATTAATTCATTTCCAATTGCCAAGTGAAGATAATAGCAAGAAGGCAGTGCTAAAGACGCTTATTGAATTGCCACGTGCTAGCACTATAGTATCGTAGTTGTAAACATCTAATAGGGTCTTGCTTTTGTTTCAGATAGCTTCTTTCTTCTGTTACGAACAGTTTCTCTTGCTGATGGAGCTCAAAAATAGCCTCCAGGTCACCGCGAACTGTGATGATGTCTATAACCACAAACTAAGAAGAAAATGATTAGGTCACCGGAGTGGGCTGTCGTGCGAGGAATAGCTTCGATGCCCAAGTCAATATTCTAAGAGAGTAATCTTGAGTAAATTATCTCAATCTATTGTGTCTTGTCCACGGACTGTGTGTGTTTCGATAATATATATCGAACCAAGAAAGTTACCTCATTAATCAAGGCTCTTCAATTACGTCACAGTGGGCAATTAGGATAACTGTGAGAATGCATCATATTCCCGCAATTACTCCTTGAATCATGGATTTTCCCCAAGTTGGGATACCTTGCCATGCATGTCTCTGGTAGAGAGCTACAAGCTCGCTAACGACCTTTAAACCAACTTCACGACCAGCCCTTGGATGTTGAAGGAATCGACTGTCTCTTCTGGGAGGTTGTGACTAGAGATTATGGGTTCATAGAGTGTGTTAGGAGTTGCGCACATTTAGTCATGGCATGGAAGTTGTATGAGACGGCTTAGAGCTTACTGGGTCCAAGGTCGGGGTCCAGTGAGATAGCTCATCTTGGAGGTCAATGACTTGGGAAGGTGGTCGTAGGAGGTCGTTGCCCACCTTCTCTCTTAACTCGTGAGTTTGACTTTCAGGTATTAAGGTCGAGACTGAGCCCATTTGGGTTGGTTTATCTGGGTCGTACCCATTTCTGCCAGTGCTTAACAATATCAGCCAGAGGGGTTGCTGGCTCCCCGAGTTTGTACAAGTGGCCCTAGCGAAGCTGCTGGTGACTCCTCTGCCACTCTTGTTGCTATAGCTGCTGTTCTTACCTCTTGGGGTCTACCTTCAAAATTCCTATCCCCCAGACCCAAAGCAAAAAAATTGTTGTGGTGGGCCGTGCTCGAACTGCCTTGAAGAGAAGCGCAGAGGCATCTACTTTGCGATATTCTGAAAAGCCCTACAAAGATCACCATTTCTTCTTCTTCCCCTTCCTCCCAGTCTACAACCCTAGGGTGCAGACTTTCTTTGAGCTCTCCTGGGAAGGGGAAGGTTCCTGCGACCTCCAAGTAAGGGCCAGAATTCAGCGGTTGTGCGATCGAGGAAGTCACAGAGACTTTGAAGAGGCTGGGGAATCTATCCCTTTCCTCGCACACTAATGAGGGGACTGCCAGATAGGTCCCCAACCATGCCTTGGAGTCTTCAAACTCTCTATTCCAATGGCCATACTCTCAATCCTTTTTGATGGAGTTTGCACCTCCCGTAGATCGGGACATTTGCCACAGCTTATTGATGACAAGCTAGACCAGTACACAGCCTCCCTCCATACTGCTATAAGTTTCCTTAACTCCTCTATTTTTTTTAGTCATTTCTCTATCAACTTTCCTTGAGTATTGACCTTCTTCATTTCTTTTTGCAAAACCATGTCTTCTTAGGTGAGCGTCTAACGAGATAGATGCAGAGGGCGAAGAAGGACTAGGAGTTCTCTACCTTGGTCTCGAAGCTCCAGGACGAGAAAACTCATCTTGAAAAATAGAATGTAGAGCTCATTGCCTCTATTGAGAAAGCCAATGCCTCCCATGTAGCTGTGAGTGACCTACAAGGGGAGTGCAAAAAGAACGTGTTTGAGGCCAGGGCTAAAAATCTAGCAATGTCTTCAGCCCTTAGAGAAGCTATGCAGAAATGTGACCAAAAACTCGAGCTTGGCAACAAACAGAAGGATTGTATGCATGAACTCGAGCTTAGCATGGGGACCTTCGGGGCATATGTGATGAAGACGGCAGTCTGTCTCTGACCTAGCTCAAAGAGATCCCAGCCCTCCAAGATTATGTGGAGTCCATCCTCAAACCTCAACTCTATGGGCTTTATGTCGATGTGATCGATAGGCTTCATGAGTTCAACAGGGACTTGAAGACTGACCCAACCATTCATAAGGGGCTGTTGCTTCTCTTCCTTGGGAGAAGGAAGATCCTACTCCGACCTTGCAGGAAGAGGTAGCTGTTGCTAAGGTCTTAATGGAGGTCGGTCGAGATAGTGAGGGTCCCTTTAAGAAGGGAAGGAGCTTATGGATGCATTTGCTGAGGTCAAGACTGCTGAGCAGGTAGTTCATGACATTCTTCCCAAGGCATTTGCCCTATCTAAAGGTTCAATTATCCATGGCCATGGAGATTTAATTACGCATTATCCCTTTCACCCCCAACATGTAGAACTTGCATAATAATATGAATTGGCCTTGAAACTCAGGCAAATAAGAAGTAAGATCTCAAGAAGCTTTACAAACTTAACTGTTATTGAAGCCTCTGAAGTTTGATATGCACTAGACAAGACACAAACTGAAAGGGGATGCTAAGGCTTAATCACTATTTAGCTAGCTCCTTTCAAATAATTTCCCAAGCTATATAGCCAACTTGGGAGGTCTGGAAAGGCTTAGAAATCCTTAGGCATAGAATTTCTTTAGATGACAAGCATTCCAGGGTCTTAGGAATTGTCTTTCTTTGAGATCAGCGAGCTTATAGCTTCCTCCTTTGTGAACTTCTTAGACTATGTAAGGTCCTTTCCAACATTCCTGTAGCTTTGTCAGTTGTCCATGTTTTCCAACATCCGACCTTTTGAGGATCATTTCTCCAACTATGAAATGCGTTTCTTTCACCTTCTTGTAGAAAAAATTTGTGACTTGCCTTTTATATCTTCTGTCAGCTTCCATAGCATTATTTCTGACTTCTTCAAGGAGGTTGAGGTCTGCCCTTCTCTCCCCTGCATTTAAGACTGAATCATATTCAATCGATCTCAAGGACTTCATTCCGGCCTCGACTGGCATTACGGCTTCTGCATTGAAATATGTACTGAATAGTGTTTCTCTGATAGCCTTCCTAGGTGTAGTTTTGTATGCCCATATGATGCTTGGAATTTCTTCTGGGCTGGAAGGTTTGTGACCTTCCTTCTCGAGCTCGGTGAGTCTTTTCTTGAGACCTTCAAGAATGGTTTTGTTTGTGCCTTCAGCCAGTCCGTTCGCTTAGGGACAGGCTATAGAGGTTAATCTTTGTTCTATATTCAAATTTTCACAGAAAGTCTTGAATGGAACTCCTACAAACAGTCGCCAATTGTCTAAAATAATAGCTTGGGGAATTCCAAATCTACATACAATGTTCCTCCATACAAAGGGCTGGACTTTTGGGGAAGAAATTATTATTTCCATCGACTTATCTTCAACCCATCTGGTAAAGTATTCTAAGACCACAATCAGGAATTGAACACCCCCTATTCCCTTGGGGAAGGGTCCTAATATGTCGATTCCCAAAATATCAAATGAAACTGACGTGTTGATGGATAGGTACCTTGTTTGTGGCACATGTGACATGTTTCCATACAACTAGTAGCTCATGCACTTTTGTGTGACCTTTTCAATGTTTGAGACCATCGAAGGCCAATACTACCCCGTCGTTACTATTTTCTTCATGTGGTTTTTACTAATATGTGTGATCCGCATATTGCACTACATACCTAAAGTCAAGGCAAAATATGATGGCACACGGGAACTATTGCAACATATAGATGAGTATGTTTCTTACAAGGAGATATTTGAATACCCCGATCAAGTAAAGTACCAAGCTTTGCAATCCACGTTGACAAAGAAAGCACAATCGTGGTTCAAAAGTATCCCAGAAGCAAGCATCTCAAGTTGGATGCAGTTAAAAGAGTTGCTCTTGAAAAATTATCAGAGTAGCAAGGAGTGCAAGAAAGATATCAAGGACCTCTTGAACATCAAATAAAAGGTCGATGATAGCACCAGGAGCTATTACAGTCTTTTCAACGACAAATAGGTGGAAATTGAGCAGAAGAATGATGTAATCTACACCATTGCATTTAAAAAAGGATTGCAAGGAGGTTATGTAGCTCTCAGGTTGGCAGAAGAGCCAGTGAAGACCATCAAGGAGCTGCAAACACTCCTCGAGAAATTGATCAAAGAAAAGGAGACAGCAATCCAGAAGAAGATTCTGGTTTCACATCAACCGTCGAAAAAGAAATCAAAGGGAGACCTAAGAGCCCTCAAACATCCAAGCGAGAGAGCAAATATTCTCTTTCAAAGAGGAGACTGTCGAATAAGAAGAGGAAGACAGTTCCCGATCTCATGACAACCTCTCTAACAGCCTCGCGGGTGGAAATCTTAGTGGTGATGGAAAAGAAAGGTCTCTTGAAGCCACCGAGACCTCTCCAAACCCCTTTGGCAAAGAGAGACAAAATTATATCAATACCATAAAGACCATGGCATTCTCACAGAGGACTGTTTCGACCTCTAGTGAGAAATCGAGAGGTTGATGAAGGAATACCACCTACAAGGTTCCCGGCTAAAAATGTAGGCCCCGCAAATCCACCACCTGCAGTAGTCAACCAGTAGCAACCTCCAATCAAAGAGATCAACGCCATTGAAAGGAGATCAAAATGAGCTCGTGGAGCAGATGCCAACACGATCATGGTGTCATTCCAAATTGGAAAATTTTTTTTTACAAAAAAACTTGGTGGATACTGGAAGTTTTGTGAATGTCTTGGACAAAAGCGCATTCAATCAAATGGGAATAGACAAGAGCTACCTGCTAAAATATGACACGGCTCTAACTAGCTTCAATGACAGTATGACCTATGCAGAAGGGATTCAAAAAATTCCAACTGCAGTTTATGTCAATGACAAAGGAATCACAAAGGTCATGGATTGACTAGAGGTTGATGCACCAAGAACCTACAATGCAATTCTTAGAAGGAAAGGGGTCATGGACCTGAAAGTCGAAATGTCCTTACTAAACAACTACATGAGAATTGAAGTTGGAGATAGCTAGATTACCTTAGAAGGAGACAAAAAGGTGGCCTGAGAATGCTACCTCGTTGAAGGAGATGCTGAGACCTCGGCAATGTCCTCGTAGGTTGATTTCATTGACCTTCCCAAGGAAGAAGACAAATCTAAAATCCAGGCAGCCAACAAGGGAGAGAAACTTTTTCTCAATTTAGAGTTCCCAAAGAAAGGGATAAAGATATGTGAACTTTTACTTCCTAAGGTCAAAGGAAAGCTCATTAACTCTCTTCAAGGGTATTTAAAGGTCTTTACCTGGCAACCTACTGACCTCGACGGCATTGATAGAGAGATAGCAGGACACAAGGCCGGACTTAGACTGGGAGTTAAGCCAGTAAAACAAAAGAAAAGAACCTTTACTTCAGAAAGGAACAAAGTCATAGCTCGAGAAGTCCAACCTCTTCTTGATGCTCTAATCCTAAAAGAGGTCGTGTACCTGAAATGGCTTGTTATTCTAGTGGTCATAGAAAGAAAAGGAAGGGACATGGAGGATATGTGTAGATTTCACTACACTTAATAAGTACTATCAGAAATACTCATACCCACTTTTGAGCATTGTCCAAAGGGTTGATTCAACGGCTGGATACTAATGGCTTTGTTTCTTAGACACTTATAAAGGATATCATCAGATCCCAATGGAGTTGGAGGACATGGAAAAGCTCTCATTCATAATTGAGGTCGACCTACTGCTATACCAAAATGCCATTTGGCTTGAAGAATGCACGGGCAGAAATTTAGCGAGCTATGCACAAGGCCTTTAAGAAACAGCTCAAAAGAAACATTGAAGTCTATGTGGATGATATTGTAATCTAATCCAAGACCTTAGATGACTTCATTGAAGATCAAAGGGAGACTTTCCAAACATTGAAAGCTACTCACATGAAACTCAATCTAGAAAAGTGCACTGTTGGAGTTTCAGTAGGAAAATTTTTAGGTTTTATGGTATCAGAACGAGGCATCGATGTAAACCTTAATAAGATAAGGGAACTCCTGCACATGGAACCTCCCAGAAGCATTAAAGAAGTCCAAAGTCTAACAGGGAAGATGGC
Source organism: Parsonsia alboflavescens (assembly GCA_028571225.1). NCBI lineage: Eukaryota > Viridiplantae > Streptophyta > Magnoliopsida > Gentianales > Apocynaceae > Parsonsia > Parsonsia alboflavescens. Next base: position 12,634 of record JAOXNR010014924.1, read on the forward strand.
AGCATTAGGTCGCTTCATCGGCAAGATGGCTGATAAAGGAGAGAAATTTTACGATCCCAAGAATTTCCAGTGGATAGAGGATTGTCAAGTTACATTCACAAAGGTGAAAGAATTCCTAGGAAAATCTCCACAGCTTGTGTCATCCACTCCTCAAGAAGAGCTTCTGATGTATTTAATTGTAACCAAGAAGGCAGTTAGCTCAATACTCTTAGTAGAAAGGTTAGGTTTCCAATTCCTAGTGTATTACTTAGGTTGTTTACTATGAGGTCCTAAAATTAGATATTTAGACCCCAAGAAATTTCTGTACCTCGTTTTTATGACATCAAGGAAGCTTAAGCCCTATTTCTAAGCTCACCTAATCAAAGTATTGACCAATTTACCATTCAAGCAAGCTCTAGAAAAAAAACCTGAATTATCAGGCAGGACGATGAAGTGGCCTCTTGAACTATCAGGGTATCAAATTGTTTTCGAACCAAGAAAAGCCTTCAAGGCTCAAGCTCTCTCGGACTTTATGAAGGAATGCACGAGAGATTCATTGGAGCTCATTGAAACTTGTGAAACTAATCTATGAACCATGTACATAGAGGATTCTACCGAAAAGGAAAATTTAGGTGCCGGAATTATATTGATCAGCCCTAAGGGAGTGAGAATCCCTTACCCTGTGAAATATAACTTCCAAACCTCGAATAATGAATCCGAGTATGAGCTCTTTTAGTAGGTCTAAGACTCATAAGAGCTTTAAAATTGAAAAATTACATGCAAAAACCGACTCACAAGTTATAACCAGCCAGGTAGCTAGAGCCTACGAGCCTAGGGAAGAAAAAATGATTAAATATCTCAAAAAAGTATCAGATATAACATCAAAACTTGAATACTTCCTCATTGAACAAATAGCTAGAGATCAAAATGCAGAGGCTAATACACTATCTAAGGTCTACCGAGAGCTTGTGGGCACCAAAGCAGAGCTATTGGTCGAACAGCTATACTCTCCAAGCATAAACCAAGAGGAGAACTTGGTCATAGAGGACCAAGCAGACTAGAGGTACCCCATTTACAAATTCCTCAAAGATGGGGAGCTCAAAATAGATGCCAAAGAAGCTCGCCAAATTCAAAAATGGGCACGTTGCTACGTTCTGATAAGAGATGATGAAGTATGCATGAGGTCTTACACTTGGGCACTATCCAAATGCTTGAGCAAGGGAGAAGGAGAATATGTTATTGAAGAGGTACAAAGTGGAATATGTGGATCACACATAGGAGCTAAAACCATGGCGAAGAAGATACTGAGAACTAGTTATTACTCGTCTTCAATGGTCTTACATATTGAGACGGCCATAAAAAGATACACAAGCTACCAATTGCATGGAAACAAGTCACATGTACCCCCAATGAGGCATCAATCTATCAACTCATTTGTTCCATTTGCCATTTGGGGCATCGACATACAAGGACCTTTTTTCTAAAAAAGTTAGGGGGTGTTCAATTCTTGATAGTAGCTGTAGAATACTTCACCAGATAGGTTGAAGCAGAACCAATGACAATTATTTCTTCATAAAAAGTGCAGTTCTTTGTCTAGAGAAATATTGTGTGCAAATTTGGAATTCCACGTGCCATCATCTCAGGCAATGAAAGCAATTTGTTGGTGAACCCTTATAGACCTTTTGTGAAAATTTGAACATAGAATAGAAATTGACCTCAGTCGCTCATCCTCAAGAGAATGGACTTGCTAAGGTCACGAACAGAACAATTTTGGAAGGTCTTAAGAAAAGGCTCACTGAGCTCGACAAGGAAAGTCAGAAACCTTCTTGGCCGGAAGAAATTCTAAGTATCCTATGGGCTTGCAGAACTAGACCTAGAAAGGCTACTAGAGAGACACCCTTTAGTTTATGTTTTGGGGCAGAAGCAGTAATGCCAGTGGGGGTCCGAATGCAATCCTTGAGATTAACAGAATACGATTTAGTTTTAAATGAGAGGGAGAGAAGGTCAAACCTAGACCTCCTTGAAGAAGTTAGAAATAAAGCTATGGAAGCTAATAGGAGGAATAAAATTAGGTCACAAATTTTTTACACAAAAAATTCAAAGAAAAACACTTTACAGTTGGTGAAATGATTCTCAAAAGGTCAAATATTGGAAAACAAGAACAATTAACAAAGTTACAAGAAAGCTAGGAAGGACCTTATATAGTTCAAGAAGTTAACAAGGTTGGAAGTTACAAGCTTGCTGATCTCATAGGAAGACAACTTCTGAGGCTTTTTAACCTTTATTGTCTAAATACATGCTTTGCCTAAGACTTCTTGAGCTACACAAGCTCATTGATCAACCTAGAGACCTATTTGAAAGCTGTAAAGACTTGTCGATTAGCCTTGGTGACCTACTCAATTTCTAGTCCTATAAGGTCATTTTGAATCCTAAAAATTCTATGAAAAATTAGATTCCCAAGCTCGCTATAGACTGGAAAAACATTATTTCTATTCCGTTTATACAAGTTCTATCAAGGTTCTATTGCAACGGTATTTGTACAAGCAATTCCAACACATATCAAGGCAAAATGGAATTCATGGATATGGAAAAGAGGCCACAAACAAACCTTGAGTCATACTGGATATATAAAGAAAAAAGGAAACTCGGCTCAAAAAATTGAGCATTGTATCTATCACAACCATTCAGCTATCAAATATGAAACAAGGAGAAGAAGAAAGGCATCACGAAAGCCTTAAAAAAGACCTAGTCTATTACAATTGAAGCTTTCCTCTTCTCATAAACTCCTGGCAAGCTCGGGAAAACCTCAGGAACAGTTCCTTCACAAGTAGTTTCTGGAGAGACCTCATTCGTAAAAGCCTTTGGAGCAATCACTTTGGGGATCCCTTGATTCTCCTTGGCAGCCTCAAGAGTGTGAATACCTACAGTATAATAACACTCTTTGAATTTAATAAAGATTTTTTTGCTAGCGACATATTTAGAGGGCTTAGCAGCATAACTACTTGAAGCTTTAGAGGCTGCCAAAGGAGGAATGCCATGGATTTTTTTAACCCTAAGGACCATTATCACCGGCTAACCCTAAGAACTTAGACCTTGCTCTTCATACTCCTATGGAAGAGGAATTACAGAGTCCAGGTTATATAATTTATCATGGAAGTCCTTATCAGTTTTGACATCACCATTAAATTCTCGGAGTCGATCGACTATGTCCACATGTAGCCCCATCATTTGAGGTCGTAGGAGAGATTCCACATAGTCTTGAAAATGAGGAATTCGCCCCAACTTAGCTAAGGAAAGACTACCATCTTCATTGCGAAGAGCTTTATAATTTGCCTACTGAGCTTCTAAATCATGAATATGATCTTGTTGCTCGTTACCCACTGAAACCAGTTCTTCACCTCTCTTCACGGCAATGTCGAGAGCAATTGACAGGCGCAACCAGAGAGATTTTGTCGCTCTCCTATAGAAGAGTGTTGAAAACAACATAATTGACCTTAGCTTGCTCAGCGGGAGAAGAGAGTTCCTATATCTCTTTTTCCAAGCGAGTTTTGACGTCTTGAAGCTTGGTGATCATAGCAGAAAATTCTTTATCCATCTTTTCCATCTCCATCTGTCTTCTCAATCGTTCACCCAAGAAGACATATCTCTGAGAAAATCAAACAAACAAGTTAATATTCAGAAGAATTAACAAAAGGACTACATCTAGATAAAAGAGGCTTACTGTTGTATGAAGAGAAGCAGTATATTTGTCTTACTCAACGTCGGTGAGCTACTTACAAATCTCTCTATCAATGGGTTGAACACACTCCATCAAAAAGGATTAGGAGTGTGGCCATTAAAATAAAGAGTCAAAGGACTCCATCTGAACGTCAGGGACGCATTTGGTGGTCCTCTCAATAGAATAGGAGGCTAGGGATAGCTTACTGAGCCTCTTGATAGTCTCGACAACCTCCTCAATGGCACAACCACTGAAATCTACATCCTACTCGGAGGTCGCCGAACCCTTACCTATTTCAAAAGAAGTTGGAGGGACTTCCTTCCCCTGTTGAATGGATTTAGGGCAAGGAGAGTCCGAGATTGTAATCTTCGCAGGTCGCTCGGAAGCTTGCAAAGCAGCCTCTTAGGCACTTCTTTTCAAGGCTTTCCATGTTTGGTTTGCCATGGTAACTTTTTTAGTTCTATTTTGGGGAATGGGAATTTTGAATTATGAATCTCTAGAGACTGGAGCACAATGGAAGCATAGGCATTAGCATCGGAAACACTGGAAGGAGCTTAGAGGGACAGCGACCTGCTCTACTACCCTGGATGAGACCTAGCAGGGGAATTAAGTAGCCAAGCAGTCCTCATTGTTGTCAAAACGAAAGGAAACAAAGAGATATTAAATTTCATGAGCAGGCTACAAAGTAAAATAAAATTCATTGAAGACCATGAGTATGGAAATTTCCAACCAGCAGGAAGAATTCCCATAGACTTCCAAAGGGTAGGAAGTTCAAGATCCGCTAGACTCTCTACTCTAGTAAAAAGAAGAAAGGGAACGAACCAAACTGGTTGAGTAGAACCGACCTTTTCAAACTCAGAATTATCAAGGTCGACAAGGAAAACTCTATCTCTCTCTTGCTCCTGAGTTAAAATTGGGAGTCCATTATAAAAATTTTTATTAAAATTCCAGTCAGAGTATGGTTCAGCTCAAAGCTGATCTATTGGAAGTCTAGCAAAGAGAAAGGAATCTTTCCAAGGTCCCCCTAAAGATTGGAAAGCCCCTAATAATTTATGTCTATTGTTGAATTGGATGTATCATAAGGTCATTCTACCAGGTGCAGTGGAGATACATCTAAAGAAATCCAGAGAAACGGGGATCCTGTATAGATGACAAGTCGTAATAAAGCCTATAATGGACCTAATTGTGTTAGGAACAAGTTGGGCAATGGGAAACTTCCAAAAGTAAGCTTTTTCCAGGAAAACAGGATAGAGATAAGGTAAAAGAATTCCTCCCCTAAGGTTGGTTAGGTGAAGGACGATATGCCCAGCATGCCTACTATTGGGACACTCGGATTCCTAAGCTACTACAATATCAACTTTATTTAGCCCTCTCTCTCCGCTAATCTAAAAGATCTCAAAAGGAAATATATTAGACTTGAGAGAAAAAACCTCTAGCTCAAAATTGCTTATACTTTTCTCTTAATTGGTGGAGCCCTAGTAGTAAAAGGACTCAAATAATACACCATGTTCAGAATCCTACTATGGGGGAGACCTAAGGATTTCTTCGGTATGAAGAAGGGGTACTTGCAGAAGATGAATGACTGGATGAACGAATCTTGACAATGGGAAGTTCAATAGAAAGGAAATTACTACGAAGAAGGAGAGGACACATCTTTTGTGAAAGAAAAAGAAAATTTCTTGAAAGAAATAAATTAGAAAAGAGAGGACTCATTCTTTGATGCTGGAAACATTCTTGCTCAGAGATGCTAAGGCCGACTAACACCAACTGATCACCAGAGTAACAGGGTGAGCTTGAGAAAAATCAGGTTGGATATCTTAATCGTAAAAAGAGAACTCGAGACAACACAGAAGAATTTTAGTAAGTTTCAAACTCTTCAAAATTCCCTAATTTATATGGAAAAGGAGTCTCTTGAGTTCTAGAAAGATACATTAGTGGCAAATTGAGGCAACTGCCAAAAAAACTGATGAGATAAGAAATTTTGGTAAGTTACAAAAAACGACTCAACTCTTTAGAGGTCAAGACTCAGCAGCGAAAATTTAGGCACCACGACCAAGGAGCTCGCACGACCTAAAAGGGGCTAGTGATGGGTAAAACGAGTAAGCCCCTAATAACCCGACCCGAACAAACTCATGCACCAACTCAAATACTTAAGATCGGAATTAATATTAAAGGGGAAAGTGGGCAACAACCTCATACCCACCAACCTCTTAGGTCACCGACCTTCAATGAGCTAAGAAGGTCTCTCTGTACCCCAAGCTACAAACCAGTGAGCTCCGACCTTTCTCTTTAATCTTCCATGCCACGATTGAATCACTCATGGAGACCTTCTAAAGAAGTTCATTGAGACCTCTAAAGCTCAGTAGAAGCTGACAAAGACGGTTCCCTAATCAATTAGCAAGCTTTTTGCTCATACACCAGAAACGTGTATGGAAAGATGACTTACATTATGGAAACTCCACAATTCAAGGAGCAATTGAAAGGATATCATCTCGCAATTATACTAAAGCCCTACTTTGACGTAATTAAGACTAACTCCAACAACGTAACCTTACCAAAATGGTAACTCATTATTCGATATACAATATCGAATCACACATGGATTACAGAAGGGAGCTTTACCTAATTTGTTCTCATTAAATACTGACTTAGGCATCGGAGTGATCCTCAGGTCGATAGTGCATTCCAATGACTTAATTCTCTTTCTGGTTGTGATTATAGAAGCCATCATGATTTTGAGTGACCCGGAGGTCATTTCCGAGCTCCATCAGCTATAGTGTGCACTCCAAATGTCTCTCTAGGTCAAATTTAACGGTCAACATCTACTTTTATTTTTTTAATAAAAAATTATTTTTCAAAATATAGTTTATATATTATAACCTAAAAGGATAAACAAAACCCAAAGGGTAGTAAATCAAATTTATTATTAATTTTAAATAAAAAAATAGTTAATCTTTTATTTCGACTGTTAAAGACTTAATGGTGCACTCTAAAACATTTTCAACTATTATACATACTAAATATTAATTTATTAAATATATTGTGACCTTGGCAATATAAAAATTAATGTTGATTCTAAACAACATTAAAATGAAAACAAGGTTTACAAAATTTATAAAAGTATCTTTTTGTCTAAATAATTTTTCGTTTTGAAAAGCACATTTGAAGTGCATCCAATCTGATGGAGCTCAGAAGTAGCCTCCATGTCATCCAGAACCGTTATGAAGTCTGTGATCACAATCAGAGAAGAAAGGGAATAGGTCACCAGAGTGGGGTGTCGCCCAGAAAGTCTGTATTCTGATGGAGTAATCTTATGTAATTAACTCCAAAAACACTGTCCATGTCTATAGACGGTTTGTAATTTGATTATATATTAAAAATGAAGTAAGTTACCTCTTTGATTAGGGCTCTTCTATTACATGACAGTAGGCAATTAAGATAATTGTGAGATCATATCATATCCCGCCAATTGCTCCTAGTATCATGGAGTTTTCCTAGGTTTGGATATCTTGCCATTCACTTCTCTGGTCGAGAGCTACAAGCTCACTAATGGCTTTTGGACAAACTTCGCAACCTGCCTGTGGACATTGAAGGTCTCGACTATCCCTTCCGGGAGGTCGCACATAGTTGGTCATGGCATGGAAGATGTATGAGACATATTGGAGCTCACCAGGTCAAAGGCCGTGGTCCAGTGAGACCTATCCTGATCTAATGTTTGAGGTCGGTGACCTGAATGTCAGTGGTATGAGGTCCCTGCTGCCCTTTCCTCTCTGACTCGTGAGTCTAACTTTCAGGTATTAAGGTCAGGGCTTTGACCCCATTTAGGTTGACTTATTCAGGTCATGCTCGTTTCTCCCATCATTACCCCCCTTTAGGCCGAGGGAGCTCAAAAGTAGTGGTGCCTAAATTACCATTTTTAAGTTGCGACCCTTGAAGGGTCGGGCTATTTTCTTTGTAATGGCTATTTTTTGGAGAAGACGTGCCTCATCCGTTTTTGGCAATTGCCTCGGTTCATAGTGTACCGGATCCCTTTCATCAACCCAAGGGTCTCCTTATCTCATATAAATTATTAGTCCTTTGAAGATTTTAGGACTTACCTAAATTCTTTCTTAGCTTGCGAGAACTCTGTTCACAGCGCTTTCTTTCTACAATATTTTCTACTCCTTTTCTTGAATTTCTTTTCCTTCTCTATCCCGCAAGTGACTCAGAGCCCATAACAACTCTTCTCGTAATTCTCCAAGAATTTTTTAAACGACTGAGTTTTCTTTTCCTTTTATTGCTTTCTAGAAAAAATTTCGTCTTTTGCTCTTTCCGAGTCAAAATTGTCTTCTACATCCTGTGCCTCTCTCCATTCTGGAGAAGGAAATGTCCTCTTTCCCCTATTGACCCAGACAATGTTGTTTTTTATTTTCCACCGATTTCCAAGAGAGCTTCCCCAGCAAAAAGTAGGTTTACCGGCCTTCTGAATTGCAAGTCTTCTCCACATCCTCTTCTTTAGGACCCACTGAAATTTTTGAGATCAAAAGAGAGAGGGGACTGGAAAAAGGCAACATAGTCACTGTTAAGGAGGGTGAGCGCCCTTGGAGTCAGCATGATGGACACATAGTCCTTCATGTTGCCAACCTCAGAGGGGGTATTCTTCTACCCCATTTGCACCATTGGTTTTTGGACATTGCTTATTTTTGGGGCTTTCCCATAGCCTACCTTGTTCCAAATTTTGTACGAGCAGTGGTTGCGATCATCGCAACATGCCATCTTTATTGACTTTTAGTTTCACCGAAGCTCTTTATTTGCTTCTTTAGAGTCAATATCTCCTTGGCACCTATGAAAACCTTTGCAGGGTATCTTCAATTCAATCCCCGTTATAAGCTGGTAGGTGCTCTTCAGTATTCTATAGGGGATTGGAAAAATTCTTTCTTTTTTGCCAAACTTCATAATAACCTGATCCGGTCCGAGCCCTATCCAGATTGGAATATGAGTAAGTCCTTTTTCAACAAGATCCCTACCCTGACAATTGAACAGAAGAGGGACAGGGTCATTTTAATAGAAGTGGTCCATTCTGATGTTGCCAAGGTCTGGTGTAGTTTACCAGCCTGGCTTGTCACCTTCCTTCGCCCCGTTGGACAGGGGAGTCCAGCAAACCACGACCTCCCCTCAGTCTCCCCTACTTGTAGGAAGTTTTTCTGTTTGCTTTCAATGAGTTTGTCTTAACTCCTCTGTGTACTGATACCTTTTCCTTCTTTTTCTTTTTGTTTTGATAGCAATGAGGACCACCTCTTTGGCTTCTGAAGTCTACCCCTCCACGAGCTCCTACTAGTGGAGTTGCAGGCATTGCTAGTGCCTCCTCTACTACTGCTGCGACTACCACAACATCTATTACTGTTGCCACTGTTGCTGCCAGCCCAATAACGATTCATATTCCCCAACCTCGGGGAAAGCAAATTACGGTGGTCGACATTACCCAGACTGCTCTGAAGAGGAGCGTTGAGGTTGCTGCTCTGCAGGCCTCTGACAAGCCTGTGAAAATTACCACTTCTTCTTCCTTCCTTCCTCTCAGTCTACACCTTCTGAGAGAAGGACTCCTCCAGCCTCCTCGGGTAAGGGGAAAACTCTGGCGACGTCAAGGTTAAGGCTGGAGTTCAATGGTTGCACAACCGAGGAAGTCACAGTCACTCTAAAGAGGTTGGGGAATGCTTCCCTGGCCTTCCACACAGACGAAGGCACTACAATTTAGGTCCCTGACCTAGCAATGGATTCCTCGGACTCTCTGTTTCAATGGAAACACTCCCAGTCATTCTTAATGGAGTGTGTGCTGTAAGTTGATTGGGGGATATGCCGGCAACTGGATGATGATGAGCGAGACAAATTCTCAACTTCCCTCCATACTGCAGTAAATCTCTTTAACTTTCTTTATTTTCATAGTCAATTCTGTTTTGACGTGTTTATATTTCTAACCTCCTTTTTTGTTTATTGCAAAATCAAGTCTTTCTTGGCGAGCGACTGGGAAGACAAGCCAAGAGGGTCAAGAATCACCAGAGGTTCTCCACTCTAATTAGAAAGTTCCCCTGTAGAAGAAGAATGCTGATCTCGTGGCCTCTCCCTTGAAAGCTAATGCTTCTTATACTGACGTGTTCCATCCTTTGCAGGAATGCAAGAGGAACATTGAGGAAGCTAGAGTCGAGAATCGGGCCATGACTATAGCTCTAAGGGATGCTGACCAGAAGAATCAGTAGATGCTCGAGCTCGGGAATTAGTAGTTGCTTGAGGGAATTCCTGCCTTCTAGGACTACATAGAGTCCTTGTTGCTACCTCAGATGATGGGGTCACGGACAAACTCTGGGAGCTCACTCGGAGATGAAGACTGACCCAGAACTTGATGCTCAATTTTAAGTTCCAGAGTTAGTTGTTCCTCTTCTGTGGGCACAAGAAGCCCAGACCTCACAGGGAGAGGTCACTATAGCAGAGGTCCTGGATAAGGTTGGCTAGGCTAGTAAGGGCCCTTTTGGGAAGGGAAAAGAGCCAGTGGTTAAGCCTCCTGAAGCTGAGATAGTTGGGAGGGGAATTCATGACGTCTCTCCTGTGGCATTCGCTCGACCTGAAGGTATTGTTCTCTCCGGCTATGGTGACTTGGTTACTCATTACCCCTTTCATCCCCTACATATTGATTTTGATGAGGTACATGACCTTTTTCGAGCTATCTGCCTATCATTAGGCAGACCCTCATTTGTAGGTGCTAACTGTTGCCCTGTAGGCCCCTCAAACACCTCCGGCCCAAAAGTAGCTATGGAGGATGAGGACCCAGAAGAGGAGGAACCCCTTAGCCACTACCGGTTGAAGAGTTAACTTGGAGAAAGAGGCCCTACCAAAGCAGCTGGAGTTCCCCAAGGATGGGGAAGAGGAAGACTGAGCTCTTGTAATAGAATATGATCTTCCACAATCTTTCTTCTTCATATTTGTTATACTGAATAATTCATCTTTTATTTTTCTGCTTCACTATATTGAATATTTTATTTACAAAGGTCTGTTTGTGGCCTGTTAATTTATATCAGCTTGATTTTCCCCAAGTATCTTGTTCTTGCTTTAACACTTGGAATATAATGATCTAAACAGGCTTTAAAACTAAGGTGAATCAGATGAGATAAAATCTCAACATGCTCTAAAAAATTATCTTTTATTCATGCCTTGTTCAAATTAAACTGAAGTGGCCATTGAGGTCACCTCACTACTCAGCGAGCTCCTTTCAAGTAGTTTCCTGAGCTATTCAATGAATTTGCAAGGCCTGAGAAGTTCTTAAAAGCCCCAGGCATAGAATTTCTTTAGATGGAAAATAGTCCAAGGCCTTAGGAGTTGTTTTCCTTCAAGATCAAAGAGCTTATAGCTCCCTCCTTTGTGGACTTCTTGGATTATGTAAGGTCCTTCAAAGCTTTCTTGTAGCTTGGCCAGTTGTCCCTGTTTCCCAACATCTGACCTTTTGAGGACCATATCTCCAACTGTGAAATGCTTTTCTTTCACTTTTTTGTTGAAAAAATTTGTGACTTGCCTTTTGTGTCTTCTATCAACTTCCATAGCCTTCTTTCTGACTTCAAGGAGGTCGAGGTCTGCCCTTCTCTCCCCTTCGTTTAACACTGAATCATATTTGGTCAGTCTTAGGGATTTCATTCCGATCTCGACTGGCATTATTGCCTCTACACCAAAGCATAAATTGAATGGTGTTTCTCCAGTAGCTTTTCTAGGTGTGGTTCTGTATGTCCACAGGATGTTTGGAATTTCTTCTGGCTAGGAAGATTTTTGACCTGCCTTCTCGACTTAGTGAGTCTCTTTTTGAGACCTTCCAGGATGGTTCTGTTTGTAACTTCAGTCAGTCCATTAGCTTGGGAATAAGCTACAGAGGTTAACCACTATTCAATATTTAAGTTTTCACAAAAAGTCTTGAATGGTTCACCTTTGAATTGTCGTCCATTGTTTGAAACAATAGCTCAGGGAATCCTGAACCTGCATCCAATGTTTCTTTATATGAAGTACTAGACTTTCGAAGATGAAATTGCTGCCATTGGTTCAGCTTCAATCCATTTGGTGAAGTACTCTACAGAAACAATCAGGAATTGGACACCCCCCACTCCTTTTGGGAAGGGTCCTAATATGTCAATACCCCATATGTCAAAAGGTACCAATGTATTGATGGATTGATACCTTGTTGGTAGCACATGTGATTTGTTGTGCAATTGGCAGCTCGTGCATTTCTATATGATCTTCTGAATATTCAAAGCCATTGAAGGCCAATAATTCCCCATCCTCAATCTTTTTTTGGCAATGATTTTTGCCCCTATGTATGATCCATATATTCCACTATGTACCTCTTTAATGACATACTCTCCTTCTCCCTTGCTTAGGCATTTTAGGAATGGCCATTTATATGACTTCTGTACACCTCGTCATCCCCTGTCAGGACATAGCGAGGTGCCCACTTCCGCACTTGGCGAGCTTCTTTAGGATCTTGTGCGAGGTCGCCATCTTTGAGGAATTTGTTGATTGGATATCTTTAGTCTACCTGATCCTCTATAACCAATTTCTCTTCCCGGTTTGTGCTGGGAGAGTATAATTGTTCCATTAACAGCTCTGCTTTTGTCTCGGCTAACTCTTGGTAGACTTTAGATAATGTGTCCACCTCTGCATTCTACTCTATGGGTATTTGCTAGATGAGGAAATGATCATGTTTGGATGCTATGTCTCTTACTCTTATGAGATATTTGATCATGTTCTCCTCACTAGCTTCGTATTCCCAAGCGACCTGGTTGGCTATAACTTGTGAATCAGTTTTGAAGTGCAATTTTTGCACTTTTAGAGCTCTTATGAGTCTTAGACCCACTAAGAGAGCTTCATATTAGGATTTGTTATTCGAGATTGGGATGTGGTACGTCACCGAGTAAGGGATTCGGACTCCCTTAGGGTTGATCAGTACAATTCCCGCACCTGAATTTTCCTTTTCTGTGGAGCCATCTATGTACATGGTTCAGATATTATTTTCACAAGATCTTGAGAGCTCCAATGGAGCTCTTGTGCATTCTTCTACAAAGTCTAAAAGAGCTTGAGCTTTCATGGCTTTCCTTGGCTCAAATTCAATTTGATATCCCAAGAGCTCAAGAAACCACTTTATTGTCCTGCCCGATAGATGAAGCTTCGCTAAAGCTTTTTTTAGTGGTAAATTGGTTAACACTTAGATCTTGTAAGGTTCAAAGTACAGCTTAAGCTTCCTTGAGGTAATAATAATCAGGTACAAAATTTTTCGAGGTCCAAATATCTAATTTCAGGACCTCTAAGCAAACGGCTTACATAATAAATATTAAATTGTAAAATTGTAAACCTAACCTTTCTACTAGTAGCATTGAGCTGACTGCTTTCTCTGTTGTAGCTAGGTACATCAGAATCTCCTCAAATAACCTTGGGGAAACGAGTTGAGGAGGCCTCCCTAGGAAGTCTTTCAGCTTGTTTGACAATCTTTAGTCCACTGAAAATCTGTCGGCTTCTTAATGACATCATAAAATTGTTCTCCTTTGTCAACCATTTTGCTAATAAAGTGCACCAATGTAGCCATCTTTCTTGTCAGAATTTGGACCTTTTTAATGTTTCTGGGAGGCTCTATGTCTAACAGTGCTTTTATCTCATCAATATTAGCATCAATGCCTCATTCTGATATCATGAAGCCTACGAATTTACTTGCCGAGACCCCAAAGGTACATTTCTCAAGATTGAGCTTCATGTGAGCAACTTCCAATGTCTGGAAAGTCTCCTTGATATATTCAATGAAATCTTTAGAGGTCTTAGACTTTATTATGATGTTATTCACATAGACCTCGATGTTTCTTCCCAACTAGTTCTTGAAGACCTTATGCATAGCCCGTTGGAATTCTACCCTTACATTCTTCATACCGAATGGCATCTTGGTGTAGCAGTAAGTGCAGACCTTTGGAAACGAGGTCTTTTCCATATCCTCTATCGCGATTGGAATTTGGTGGTACCCTTTGTAGGTGTCCAAAAAGCACAGCCATTGGTAACCGGCTATGGAGTCTACCATTTGACCAATGCTAGGGAGTGGATACGAATCCTTTTGGCAGTATTTGTTTAGTGTGGTGAAATCCACACATATCCTCCACGTCCCTTCTTTCTTTGGCACAATCATCGAGTTAGGTAGCCATTCTGGGTACACTACTTCTGTTAAGATTCCAAAGGCAAGAGTAGCTTAGACTTCTCGGGCTATGACCTCATTTCACTCTGGTGCAAAGGTCCTTTTCTTTTGTTTTACTGGTTTGAACCTTAGTTTGAGTCCGACCTTGTGCTCTGCAATTTTCCTGTCTATGCCCTCAAGGTCGGTAGGTCGCTAAGAAAAGACTCTCAGATATTCTTGTCGGGAGTCAAAGAGCTTCCCTTTAATTTTGGAAGGCAAAAGCTAGCCTATCTTTATCCCTTTCTCAAGGAATTCTGGATTGAGGAAAATCTTTTCTCCTTTGTTGGACGCTTGAATTTTGAATTCATCATTCCCCTTCGGGAGGTCGGTGAAATCTTCCTGCTTGAGCTCTCTGTATTACCCTTGGTGAGGTAACATTCTGCATTAAGCTGCCTATCACCATCCAGGACAACCCAGGCTTCTCTGACCTGGATCCTCATGCAGTAGTTCAGCAAAGAAATCTCTGCTTTCAGGTCCAGAAGTGTCGACCACCAACCAATCCGTGACCTCAATGACCCCCTACCTTCCACATAGACCGTAGTTGGAACTCGTTAGATCCCTTCTGCATAGGTCGAGCTTCCATTAAAGCTGGTCAGGGCAGTGTCTGACTTTATCAGTGAGCTTCTATCTATCCCTATTTGGTCAAATGCCTTTTTATATAAGACATTTTCTACACTCCCGGAGTCAACTAGTATCTTGCGTACAAGGAAATCCCCAATCTGGAATGACACTGTTTGGGGTTTTGAATCTTCCCCCCGAGCTCACTTTGACCTCCTTTCTATGGCATTTATCTCTTTGATCGGAGGTCGCTAGTTGTGTGCACCTACTGGAGGCGAATTTGCGGGGCCTGTGTTCCTTGCTATAAACTCTTGCAAATGGCCCTCCTTTACTAACCTCTCAATCTCGGGCTTGAGGTCAAAGCAGTCCTCCGTGAGGTGGCCATGGTCCTTGTGATAGTTGTAAAAATTTTGTTGGGTCTCTCTTGGCTAGGTGAGTTTTGAAAGGCCTTGGCGGCTTCAGGAGACCCTTCTTCTCCATGACCACTAGTATCTCTGCCCGCGAGGTCGTGAGGAGAGTTGTCACTAGGTTTGTTATGGTCTTCCTCTTCTTATCCGAGGATCCTCCTTTTGGACGAGAATAGTTTTCTATCTCTTTTTGAGGTTTGAGGGCTTTTTGGATGCCTTTTGTTGTCTTTCTCGGTGGTTGAGGCAAAACCAGGAATCTTCTTCTGGACTGCCATCTCTTCAACCTTTATCAATTTCTCTAGGAGCAATTGTTGCTCCTTTATGGGTTTTATTGGCTCTTCAACCAGTCTGAGCTCTACATAGCCCTTTGCAATCCTTGCTTAAAGGTAGTGATGTAGATGGCATCATTCTTTTACTCAATCTCCAATACCTCGTCATTGAAGCTACCGTAGTAGCTTCTCGTGCTTTCACCAAACTTTTGTTTGATATTGAACAAATCATTGAGGTCTTTTTCACATCTCTTGCTTCTATGATAGTTTTTCAAAAATAGCTAATTTAGCTATGTCCAGCTCGAGATAGTTGCCTCTAGAATCCCTTCGAACCAAGCCTGTGCTTTTGTTATCAGCGTCAACTAGAAAGCACGGCACTTTACATGTTCTAGGTACTCAAACATTTCCATGTAGGAAACGTATTCATCTATGTGTTGTAATGGTTCCCTCATGCTGTCATATTTTGTCTCCACTTGTGGAACTTTGAATCCTGGGGCATCTGAGTAGTCTTGATGCTGTGGACGAATGGCAAATGCTCCAATAGGTCCACACTGCTCTATATCTCTTGATTTCCATGTCTCTCCTAATTGACTGTGAGGATCGCTCTCCTCAGTGGATTCAGGGCTACCCCTCAAGCATTGCTACTTGTCTTTTCTATCAAGCTTCGTTGAGCTGGTATCCTTTCCCCAAGAGGAGTTCTCAGCCAGCTCTCCTGCTCTTCAGGACCAGTCTCTTATCTCTAATTTCGTGATATGGCCACTCAGTTGCGCCTATCTCATAGGTCATAACCCTTTCCATTGTTTAGGCTTTCTGTAAGATAGGTCACAGGCAGGACTCTCCCCAATTATGATTTTTCCTGAGCTCGACTTGTCTCTCGACCTTCTTCATCAAGTCGGAGGTCGTTCATTGCTTCTGAAGATGGAGGCTAGTCAGCCTATGCACGACCCCCTTGATCTCGAGGCGGTTGCATCTCCCTCTAGGATGGTATAGGAGTGTGACCTATTGACATGTAGTCTCCTCTTCCCGAGAGTCCTTCAAGGGCAATCGCCATGCGTTCTAAGAGGTTAGTTGGGAGAGTCACTCGATTTCCCCCAGATCTCTACGGTCTGGGGTTGTGACGCAAAACGGAAAAATATGGTGGGGAAAATTACAGTACCTCAACTGTAAACAACTTCACTCGAAAGCTTTATTACAGAAAAGCGAGAATCAAGAATAAAATGACAATATTCTTGAGACACTATGAGAAACGAATTTTATTGATTGAAAACTCAAAACTTC
>JAOXNR010014945.1:0-29054 GCA_028571225.1 Parsonsia alboflavescens
CCAGATCCATTCCGCAGGACAGATCTCCACGAATCATCATTCCAGGTATCGTTCTCGATCTCATCTATATATGTGAGAGAAATTTTTTAAAATCTTGGGACTCCGAATTTGTTTCCTAGTGGATTCAGGATCCGGTTCCCTTTCAGTGTGGTCCATTAGAGACCCAATTCTTCGATTTTTTTTTTATTCTATAAGCATGTATTTAGATATTTTCACAGCTCATTTACCTTAATTCTTTTTTATAGGAAAATCGGGACTCATTATTACACTCTATGTCGTGGTCATTCATTTGAGGCGGAAAAGCTAAGGATAGCATATGTACCTTTGATACAGCATGTGCCCTTGTGTTCGTCTTTGAATTCAACTGTAGGTATGGATATGGTCGTCAATCCTCCTACTGGCAAAAGGTCTATTGGAAGACCACAAGAGGCTCGCTTTATCTCTCGGAACGAATAATACCGGTGAAGGAAAACGTGCTCCCTATGCAAGAGAAAATGATATAATCGTACCATCTGTCCAAATGCTCACAACACGGAAACCCAACTTCCTGAAGAAATTGATCAACGTCCCAAAGAAAATGATCCAACAGTGACTGACTTAAATGATGAAGTGCCCATATCTGATCCGAATTCCACACAACAATCTTTCGGGACAAATTTTGTTAATGTTCATGTCAATTTCTTTATAGAGGGTGTGGATTTTTATCCTGGCAATATCAATGTTGACACGGTTCATGAGGTTCATGACATGAAAATGTTATTATTTTAAGAAACGTGAATTTGTCATTTAATTTGAATTGCATTTTTGTCATTGAATCAATTCCACAATCGTCTCTATCTTATATACGGATTGATATGTATATTTACCCAATACTTTAGGGACTAAAATGACAAAAGGGTATAGTTTGAGGCATAATTTAATCCCTAAGTACTTTAGGGATCAAAATGTAAAAAAGGGGTATAATTTAGTCTCGAAGTAATTTAGGGACCAAAATGCAAAAAAAAGGGGTATAGTTTGAGTCCTAATTTGGTAAAAAAAATACTTTAGGGACCAAAATGCAAAAAAGGGTACAGTTTGAGTCCTAATTTGGTAAAAAAAATACTTCAGGGACCAAAATGTAAAAAAGGGGTATAATTTGGTCCCTAAGTACTTTAGGGACCAAAATGCAAAAAAAAATGTATAGTTTGAGTCCTAATTTGACCAAAAAAAAACTTTAGGGATCAAAATGCAAAAAGAAAACTATGGGAATAATTTACAGTACTTTAGGGACCAAAATGCAAAAAAAAAACATTTATCATTAGCGTATTAATTACAAAAAAAAAAAAAACTACAACTTCTATGGGAAATAATTTACAATAAAACAAAAAAAAAAATCCTATTAAGTCGTAAACAAATTGCTCCCCAGTAGCATGATCCATGCAATCTCATCCCGAATGCTCTGCGCTGTAGGCTCTGTAGAAGACAAGTGGGGCATCTCCTTAACATGCCCCCTCATCAACTGCGTCATATAGTAGCAAATGTATGCTCCGCAGCTAGCACTGTCGGGCTGAACAGGGATGGAGTGCTATGATGCGTCAGGGGGGTCAGCAAAACCACCAGTGAACCTCTATGGCTGGGTCCATCCCATCCTCTCATAAAAGCCGGCCTGTAGTAGTAATCGTGGCAACATCGAACAGACGGGTGCCATCAAATCCAATCGAGAGCCCTTCGCCAAGGCCGATGGTTTCGAATCATACAATGTGATCCGAGACCTCTCTAGTGAGATTCGGAGTAACACCCAGTGCGAGTGTGGGCAACACAACATCAATACCTATATACACAAAAAAATATTAAATCAATTATTGTTAAATGAATCATAATTTAAAGCAAGAGTTTTGCAGAAAATGAAGAGAAATACCTCATCTACCTCCCACCATGCTACCTCTCCCAGGTCCGAGTCTCCCCCGACCCAATCAGTGACAAAGGCACACGGAATTTCAACAGATTTATTACAAGCCTATACCTTCTCCGGTAATCACAAAATGGATCTTATTCATGGAACCAATGGTTGACCCGACTATGAAGCTGGGTCGTGATGAGCTCTTGGTCTACCTGAAATCCCAGAACACTTCTCCTAAACCACCAAGTTACAATCCAGATCGTGTTAATCTCTACCAAGAAAATAGTCCACCAGAAGCAGACATCAAGTGGGACGGATATCCAAAGCACTAGGAAGTCTCGTACTCTTAGGCTTACTACTGGTTTCACTTGTCACAGATGTTAAACGAAGAAAAGGCCCGTTCAGCAGCCTCAACCTCTGGCAAGAAGCACTGACCGAAGCCAGCACCAAAAGCAGATTTACCAAAAAGAAGGTTACAGCAAATTCCAATAGAGCTAAAGAAAAAATTTCAGCAGGTTACGAGAGTCTTTACTGTTCAGCCTTAGTCTTTCTTTCAAACATCAATAAACCGGCCAAGGATGCAAACATGTCAAGACGAAAATTTTCTGCCAAGAGAATTTTCTACTATTGAAGTGTTTTGTTTCATTCAGCCTTGCTCCAGAATTGTAGCTGTGATTTATCCATGTTTCATCCAGCTTTCAGAAGAATAAGATGCTGCCTCTCATGCAAGAAACAACCAGCCCGACTAGGATGTCCAACCATGCCGTCTCAAACAGTATGAGTTGAAGATTCTCATCAGGTTTTGTCTTCTGAGAATAGCCACATGTTCCTGCCTTCACGCATTAGAATGAAGCTATCCACCATGAAAGATTTGCAAAGCCATGTCTTCACTATGAACAACAATGTCTTCTGCCTGAAGCTTTGTCCTTTTTTCCAGGTGTCTTTCAAGAATAAAGTTGAAGCCACTCAGCCATGCAATACTCGACCTCTTCAGCCATGTTGACAGCCTTGGTTTCACAATAAGTTTGTCTTTTTTGTATTGTTGTCATGTTTTATTTACGTGTCTTAGTAGGGTTTTTTCCCTTTATATTACGTGTTGTAAGTTTTATTTTCGTGTTGTAATTGTCTAAGTATGTGATCTGTCCTAAGGTATTTTGTAAGTTGGCCATTACAGTCTATAAAATGGCATGACAAGTGATCTCCGAGCACAAGTTGAAAAACAGGTTGATTCATGGGAAAAAAATCAAGTCTTAGTCTTTAGGGTTTTCTAGTTCCAAAGTTTTTCTTTGTAGAGTGTCTACTAAAGTCTTGTATAGTGTCTACTGTAAATATTTTCCGAGTAATAATATGATGAGTATTTTCCTTTCAATGAAACTCTAAGCCTTTCATTTCTCTCTCCCGAAATCTTCTTGAATTCCCAAAAGAGTCTATGAACCCTGATAGTAATCCCCGGTTATAGGTGATTCTATAACAACCATAAGTGAGAGCAAGTACCATCCCTTGAGTGGTGAGTTAGAGGAAACGGAGAAGTACCCGCTTAGCCAGGGAGGGCGCGTAGGGGAAAAGAGAAGTACTCATGAGCCGTGTCCAGGGGTAGGTGCTTGAACCCACTGCATATGTTATTCTGTTTAGTTTCAGATTTTTGTTAATAATAATTCTGCTGATCCTTTTATCTGTGAATTGTTTTCATGGGAGAGAAAGAAAGAAAGAAAAGAAGTCTATTGGAAACAAATCAGAAGTTGTTTAACTGTATTGCTAAGGAGTATTGCTGTATTACTACATTTTTCTCAATTGTATTGCTGCATTTTTTATTTGCAAACACCTCTTTTTTTGTGGAGATTGAAAAGTATGGTTAATCATTTGAATTTCTGTCTTGTAGTTATACTTAAACCTTTTGGTGATGTTTACTCGATTAGATTCTATGCTCAACAATTAAAATTTAGAATTGCTTTAGTAATGTGAATGGCAATAATTTTGAGCATTTAAACAAAGTAATGACATATATCTTTTTTTTCCCTTTAATGCTTGTGTTACTTAATAGCTTTTTTTTCGACATGTGGGACATTAAATTATTATTATTCTTGGCTCAGCTGCATGATTTAATGCTTTTACCTTCTATGCTTTATCTGGTATATTATATATTATGTTTTTTTCTTTGATCTATTTTCATCATATATTTCTTCTAGGGAAAAGCAAATAGCAATTCTGTTTTGTTATCATTTTGGTTACTTTACCGAGAAAGGATCTAAAAGTTAATGGTTTTGATGTGGAGAACCAGATATTGTTGAGATGTTGAGGTCCTCTTAGGAGAACTGTGTAAAGAGGAGTACTATGACCGGATAGGTAGTCCAATAAGGTGCTTTCTTCTGGCTTACTAATCCTTGCATTGAAATGGTCCTTTCCAATTTTTCAGAAGCTGTGTTTGAAAACCACCTACTTCGGTTATCCTTGCTAAAAAGACTAGAACAAAACAGTGTATAATATTCCTTCTATTTTCCCTGAACTTTCAAGTTCATATCTTGCAAATGTCAAACTGAAAAAGGAAGATGCTACATAAAGAGTTGACTAAGTCTATTTTTATTTCGTGATGAAACATAAATGGTCACACATGTGTTTTGGATTTTATTATTCTCTTTGGCATGTTTAGATTTTTTTGTTTAAGCTTGCTGTTGGGGAAGACAATTGATCTGACCATTTTAAGTTTTTAACCTTGACAGATATTACTCAGAATGCTTCTAATGTATTCTTTTCAGACAGGGGTTGCTATTTTCAGATTGGTGGAAAGATGAAGCTTGGGATGTCAATAAATGGAGCCTTTAACATAGCATTATCCAAAGTGTGATGAGATATATGTATGACTAAATGAAATCTCTTCGGTTAGCATTTGAACTGTGATGATGTAAACAATATGGATTTTTTAACCTTGGTACCTTATCTATTTGAATGTATTGTATAACTCCATTTGATTAGTTTGAATATATTGTATAACTCCATTTGATTAGTTTGAATATATTGTATAATTCTATTTTGAATTTTAAATATAATTATTATAAAATTTAAGTTAAATAATTTTTTTAAAAAAGATTAAACTTGCCTCGAGTTGAGTTTAAATGAGTCTAATCAAGAGTCGAGTTTAAACGAGCTTTAACTTGAGTTTTCAATTTTTTTAAATGAGATCGAGCCGAGCCTTTCTTATTCTTCACGAGCCGAGCTAGAGCCTTGCTCTTTAGGCTCTTGAGAGCCCGAGCCCGAGCCCAAATAAGAGTCTCATAGAATATAAACAAGTTGCGCTCAAGCTTAATATATTTGGGTTTGGTTTGGCTCGTTTACGCCCCTACTCCCACCACATTAATCTTGATGCAGATGAATTTGCTAGGCTTAGTCATTATGATACTAGGACCAACTTCCCTCTTTAGGTGATGATGTTGATCATGATAATGTCGAAGAAATCTCAACTCCCACTAGTTGTGTAAGACAACTAGGAGGAGCTTCCTCTAACTCGAATAGGACTAAAGAAAAAAAAATCACTAATATAGAGTCTATTTAAAAAATAGGGTAAAAAGGCAATTTGTAACCTTTGTGGGGGAAAAATATAGTCATAAAAGATTAAGTGGAACCATAACCTTGATTAGGCATTTGAAAAATTTACTCCACGATTTTAATGAAGATTTGTAAAAACAACAACAAATTAGTGTTACAAGGGGAAAGTAAGTGGTAATTTTCTATTTGATCAAAAAGTTGCTAGGGAAGAATTGTTAGGTGAACAATTGAACAAAACCTTTCTTTTGGCATAGTGGAAACCAAAAGTAGATCTTTACAATTGGTACTAAGTAGAACTAGTGTAACACCAGCGCAATATGCGGCCTCAGTGTATAATTTCTCAAATGTAATATGAAATTTTCAAATATATAATATTATTATATTGAGCAATATTTGATTGAATCAAAACAACAACATAATAAGAAGAAAAAAGAAAAAAAAAATCATCCTTGAACTTTCTAGGAGCAAGGCTCATCCTTGAACCAAAACAGCTTGAGCAATCAAAGGGTCAACAACTGCTTTCCTAAAGGCAACTTATCTATCAAAATTAGCTTAAGTTCTTTGGTCTTTACAACATAGCCATTTGAATTAGTGGAAGAGGACTTGGGATTTGCTCCAATATCCTTTAGTATACCTGGTTTCATAGCCGTTGGTATTTTAAAATGAGAAAGAAGAGGATACTAAAATGAATTGTTGTAGATTGAAGGGAAATCAGAACACACAACTTTATTAACATGTAGTATTACAATTTAAATCTTGAAAAATAACAAACCACTAATAACATGGTCCTGAAAAACAGCCATGAAAAACAAAATATGAACACCACAACAAACTCCTAAGAATGAGGAACAACTTTGACTCAATCAAACTAAGACACGTTCAGCAGTCCTAAGCATGTATTCCAACACTCCTTACTTTAGGATCTGCGAACATCAAGTTTTTGCCTTAGAAACTCAAACTTGCTGATTGGAAGTGGCTTTGTAAACAAATCTGAAAACTGATCTTTAGATTTGCAATAAACCAGAGACCAGAGTCACAAATTCTTCTTTTTGTTCTTCTCTTAGAAAAAACAACTTGATGTTGAAATGCTTGGTTTTTCCATGGAACACAGGGTTATGGGAAATGGCAATGGCAGCTTGGTTGTCAACAAAAATCTCAGTGCTTTCTTTCTACTCTAGATTGAGATCCATCAAAAGCTTCCTCAGCCACAAAGCATGATTGACAGTAGCTATTTCAGCAACAAATTCTGCTTTAGCATTTGAGCTACGGTTTCTTGCTTCATTGAAAATTGATCTTTAGATTTGCAACAAACTAGAGTCACAAATTCTTCTTTCTACACTTCTCTTAGAAAAAACAACTTGATGTTGAAATTCTTAGTTTGTCCATGAAAAACGGGGTTATGGGAAATAGCAATGGCAGCTTGGTTGTCAACAAAAATCTCAGTGCTTTCTTTCTGCTCTAGGTTGAGATCCATTAAAAGCTTCCTCAGCCACAAAGCCTGATTGACAGCAGCTGTTTCAGCAACAAATTCTGCTTCAGCATTGGATTGAGCTATGGTTTCTTGCTTCTTTGAGCTCCATGAGAAAATACTAGATCTAAGAGTAAAACAGTAGCCTAAGGTACTCCTCATATCATCAATGGAACCTCCACAGTCACTATCAGAGAAGCCAACCAGCTTGAACTCCTTTTTTCTTGTCATATCGAATCACTCTTTTGGCAGCCCTGAGATGCAATTCACTTGCACAGTGCATAGACCTAGATAAGATACTTACAACATTTAAAATACCAGGACGTGTTGCTGTAAGATACATCAAACTTCTAAAATATCCCTCATCAACTTTATCAGATTCATCTTCCTTACACAGCTTCTCCTTTGGATTCATAGAAGTGCTTGCTTCCTTGCATTCTTTAAACTTGAACTTCTTCAAAATCTCCTTGGCATACTTCTTCTGGCAGATGAAGGCTTCATGCCCAGCCTGCTTAATTTCCATTCCAAGGAAGAACGTCATCAACCCGAGATCTATCACCTCAAAAACCTTCTTCATTTCTTGTTTGAAGTCCTCAACCAGCCATGCATTATTTCCTATCAGCAAAAAATCATCCACATAAAGTGAGACTATCAAAACATCATTACTCTGATGTTGGACATAAAGAGTGGGCTCAGACAGGCTTTTTTCAAAGCCTAGGTTCAGTAAATGTTCATCTATCTTGTTGTACCAAGCTCTTGGAGTTTGTTTCAACCCATAAAGAGCCTTCTAGAGAGAAACATCTTGTCCTCCTCTCCTTTCTTCACAAAGTCTTCATGCTGCTCAACATAAATTTCTTCCTACAAAACGCCATTTAAAGATGCTGATTTTACATCAAGCTAATACACTCTCTAATTCATTAAGCAACTATAAGAAGAAAAAGCTTTATGGTGTCCGAACGAGCAACTGGTGCAAAGGTGTCTAAGTAGTCCATGCCAAAAACTTGAACATAGCCTTTACCACAAGTCTTGCTTTATGCTTGTTGATTGAGCCATCAGCATTAAGCTTGGTTCTGAATACCCACTTGACTCTAATCACCTTCCTATTTTGGGGTAGATCAAACAACTCCCATGTTTTGTTTTTCTCAATCATGGACGACTCCTCCTTCATTGCAGCCATCCAATTCTTATCTTTCATTGCTGCTTCAAAATCTGCAGGTTCACACACGGCTATATTTCACCTTGCTTAAATGTCAATGAGCAATCTAGTAACTCTTACAGGAGCATCATCCACCAACTCATTCTGCCAATTTTCATCTTCATCTGTGCTAGAAACATAAAGCTTAAGCTGCAGATCTGCTCCAGTTTGGCTATTTTTCCTTGCCTCGTCCCAGTTCCACTCTTCATCTTCATGAAATGAACATCTCTGCTTATAACAATTTTCCCAGTTTGTGTTTGGAGATTTTTATAAGCTTTTGCAACAGTGCTATAGCCGATAAAGGTGCCTAGAAGTGCTCTTTTGTCTAACTTGTCTCTCTTGACCTGTGGAACATGAATGATGCACAAACAAACAAGTACTGTGAGAAAACTTAGAGATGGTTTATGGCCATACCAAGCCTCATAAGGTGTTTGATCCTTAACTGCTTTTGTCGGTAGTCTATTCTGTAAGAAAACCAAAGTATGAGCTAGCTCTGTCTAGAACTGTTTGGGTAGATTCTTCTTATGCAACATACATCTAGCCATTTCTAAGATGTATTTGTTTCTCCTTTCACTAACTCCGTTTTGTTGCAGAGTGTAGGGAACTGTTAACTTATGCTCAATCCCAGTTTCATCACAAAATGCATTGAAATTTTCTGAGGTATACTCCTTTCCATTATCAGACCTCAATATTTGAATTTGGTTGCCACTTTGATTTTCCATTCTTGAACTTCGAGAATACTCTAGCCATTTCTGAATTGAATTTTAAGAGAAAAAAAATCCAACACATTGTAGTGAAATCATCAATAAAGTTAACATAATATCGACTACCTTCTAATGAGAGAGTTCTCTGAGGTCCAAAAAGATCTATGTGGACTAATTGCAGCTTATAGTTGGCTCTCCATGCTGACTTGGGAAATGACTTTTTGTTTGGCTTTCCAAATTGACAAGCCTTACAGGTCAATATATGATCACCAAACTCATCAATTGCCATTCTTTTGGACTTCATCTATAGTAGCCCTTGGTGGTGATAGTGCCCGAGTCTGTTATGCCACACCATTGAGAGGCTTTCTTTGGTTAGAAAAACTTATTGCTCGTCTTGCATTGGATTGTGTGAAAATCTCCTTCTTGCCATCTTAACTTCAAACATCTTTTGGCCTATAGCATTATCTATCACATAGGCCTTCTCCATGAACATCACTTTGAATCCCTTCTCTATTAATTGACCAACACTAAGCAAGTTTTGATCAATATCTGGTATATAGAGAACATCGGTGATCAACTTGATTCCTGAACAGCTTGCAATGGCTACGGTGCCCTTTCCTTTGACTGCAATATATTCACCGTTCCCAATTCTGACATTCTTGGATAAGTGCTCTTCAATTCTTTGAACAACTGCTTGTCATGTGTCATATGATTAGTGCAGCCACTATCAATGAGCCAGTTTTCACTTGTTTCATAACTTGTGAAACAAGTTGCAATGAAAAGTTGATCTTCTTCTTCTTCATCTACCACTTGTGCTTCATCTCCTTGCTGCTGATTTTTTGATTACATTTGCTGCACTTTGCATCTGGTCTTCTCCAGCACTTGAAAGGGGGGTGACCTTTCTTGCCACAATGTTGACATGAAGGGTAATCTTTCTTTACTCCTGATCTTTTATTTCCAGTTTTGCTTCTGTTCCCAAGTGTAGAGCTATGTCCACTTGCAGCTTGAAACTTCTTGTTCTTGGGCCTCCTATTCTTTCATAATCTTGATGCTTGACTGGTGGAGCTCCTTCGACTGCTCCTTCTTGCCTCATTACATGCCTCCGCTCTTGTGCTTGCAAAGCACGTAAGAGTTCTGCTAGAGCAATCTTTGATGGATCCTTCGTGTTTTCTAAAGTGGTGATGGTAGCCTCAAATCTTTCAGGCACTGTTACAAGGATTTTCTCAACCATCCTTGAATCTTCCAGAGAAGAACCCAATAATTTGACACAATTTGCTATGTTGAGTAGTCTGTCAGAATACTCTTTTATAGTTTCTCTCCTTCATCTTTTGCAGCTCAAAGTCACGAACGAGGTTCAGAACCTGCACCCCTTGAATTCTTTCATCTCCTTCATACTCAATTTTGAGATAATCCCAGATCCCTTTTGCCGTTTTCAATGACATGATACGAGTGGAGATCCTGGAGGAGATTGCAACAAACAGGCAGGCTTTTGCCTTGGACTTCTTTGTCTTCTTCTCCATCTGTGCTTTAATTTGTGCCATGGTGGGATTGTCCGATAGAAGAGAAATGTCATAGTCTTCTTCCACTACTTCCCAGAGATCCGAAGCTTCCAGGCATGTCTCCATGCGCACTGCCCAGGTTTGGTAGTTATCTCCGTCAAAAACCGGTGGAGCAACTGAGGAGAAACTAGCTTCGATCTCCATAATTGCTCAAACTCACACACAGGTCCCTTAAGAAGAGAGCTCTAAAACCAGATTGTTGGTATTTTAAAATGAGAAAGAAGAGGAAACTAAAATGAATTGCTATAGATTGAAGGGAAATCAGAACACACAACTTTATTAACATGAAGTATTACAATTTAAAGCTTGAAAAAATAACAAACCACTAACAACATAGCCCTGAAAAACAGTCATGAAAAACAGAACATAAACACCACAACTAACTCCTTAGGAATGAGAAACAACCTTGACTCAATCAAACTTAGACACGTTCAGCACTCCTAAGCATGTAACAATAGCCACAGGAGGAGGAGCTACAGAAGGCTTTACCCTTTGTTGCTCCATCAGCTCTTTGATGTTCCCAAAGTTTGGGGTTTCTTTACCATTTGTCAACCTTCTTATAGTTTCCAACTCCTCTGTCTTCTCAATCCTCGAAATCCGAAATAGGTTTTGATCCAGCCCAACTACCTATGCCAGTGTTCAATGGGAGGATTCAATACAGGGTCCAGATTTCAACCGTGGTTTAGGAGCAGGCTTAAGTACAAGATCAACATCATCAGTGCTACTTCCAACTGATTATTTTTAATAAGTATTAGATTTGTCAAAACTCAACTTAAGGAAAAACTGATTATGCTTTGATGATAGCAATTGGAAAACCAATTCCTAAAGCAATGAATAAGATCTGTAAGATTCTAAATAACATGTGCTTACATAGAATAGACAGAGACAGGTTTTCAAGATTACATGTAAGAGAGAAAGGCAGAAAAACTTTCACTTCAAAAGCCCTGAGGTTCTCAGATAACAGTTTGAATTACAATATATTATTCACTTCAGAACTTTCATATTATCAATTTGTTTTTTCATTTGAAACTTATGCCTGGCAAGATTCCACTTTGTATTTATCCTTTCAAAATCTGGTACTTCATATAGTACTTAAAAAAATGTGACATAATATTATAGATATATAGATGAAGTCTCCCTTTCAAAATTCATTTAAAAAATTTTTTTACGAACTCGAGACCTATGGTCTGCGCTCTCGTCATTCCACCCGTTGGGATGTACCAAAGAGACTTCTATTCTATGTGTTATTATAAATATTACTATATTATATAATATTAACTTAAACCAATTCAACACATAATTAAAGAAATAAAATAATAAGACAACAAATAATCCAAGAAATAAAGTATTTTTTATTAATATAAAAAAAAATTTTTCAAATTGAAATACAACTGTTGTAATATTTCATCTCAAATCCTTCGTAGGCTTTTTATTTTATCGTGGATCATCTTTGCAGTATTCTGCTGCTGTGCATACAAAATTAGGTGATACAAAACTCTTCCTTTCAGTAAAAGTTCTCTTTGGTACAATTATTCCAATATTGTTCTCTAGTAACAAAAGTAAGTCACCATAACAAACATATTTCAAAAACAAATAATTTACCAAAAATGAATTTTTAGCTATTAAATAACTCTAATAACAACATATAAACATTTTCTGGTATGATATTTCAGATTCTCCAGTAAAAAGAATGGATTCTTTCACTGCTTCAACTATGAGAAACTGAAATATATCCTTTCCAATAATCACCTCAATGTTATAATCATCTCTTTCTATTTCCCATGCTTTGGAAATTTCTCTAAAGTACACCATATGAACATCTTCCCTTAATAGGCTTTCAACAGCAACTGAAAATATCTCAGAACCTTCATTTCAAACCCACAAATTTCCAGTCCTTTGGATGCATTTCACTGACTGATTAATTACAAGTTTGAGGTCCACTTTTGGCTGTTGTTGGGTGTTCAGAATCTCACAGCTCGAGATAAGTGAAATTCAAGCAAGCATGGTGCCTAGAAACATCCTGGCTATGGATATATTATCCATGTTGTGGTATCCTGCAGTTAACTCTGCAGCATGTGTGTCTTTGTGATGCCACCAATGGATACCAGCAACCAACCTGTTAAGACATTGATTGGATTTGATCAGAATAAAGTGAAAAGGTAGTGTCTTTTTACACCATGATGATTGTTGTGTTGTGTATTTACTTTGGCTGTAATATTCATTTGCTTTGTAAATCTCCGTTATAATGTTCCTTTGTTTGATGAATCTGCCTACACCATAGCCATATCTTAACAAAACAGATCACAATATTACAATAATGGAGTTTCAGTGAGTTATTAGCACCATCCCTCCAAATTATATTATCCAAACATAGCACTTTAAAATATAAAGGTATTATAATAAAACTTGACAAATAAGTCCTCAAAAGCTTATATTCCCCAAAAGAAAGTCAAAGCTATTCCGCTTTCTGTTTTACAACCATACCAAAGATGTTGCTATACCTTCAAAAGCAACGAAACCAACAATTCAGATTCAAGGAACAAAAACAGTTAAAATCAACCCAATTAAAATAAATTAGCAAAACAATTGCTATTGCAATTTTTAACTTTTAGATTTTTGCATGTCCTGGCATTGCATGTAGCAGAATCTTCATCTTCCCTATTTAATCATCCCATGCATTGGAGCAAAAGGAATGGAGGTAGAATATAGACCTGGAATAGTTATCATACTTGTTCTAAAATCCAGAAACATCTGAGAAAATCACCATCAGTCAAATGTTACTACTCTCAACAAAGCTTCTCTAATCCATTAGGCTTCTAACGTGGTTCTAAAAAATGCCACTATTTCATTATAAAAAAGCCAAATTCAATATCAATCCAATTGATACATTCCTTAACTAATCAAACTATTAAGCAGTAAATTCTAGAATCACCAAGTACCAAGAAAGGCTCAACAGCTTCCAACTCCCATAACATAAATGCTGCTTGTGCTTTTTCGACTGTCTTCAGTCTCCCAATCAGACATTTTGCCACTATGGCATCACGTACTTCCTTTGCATATCTATCCGAGAGGAAAGTGAAACTCAAATTTCACCCAGTAATTCAAACTGAAATACTATATCACCCAGGAAATACGTTTTTTTTATGAACTAAATTCAGATGATTAAGAATTACCTCCCAGCATCAGTATCAGCCTTTTTCAAGTAAGCAATAAGGGAGTCAAAAGCCTTTTCCTCTACAGGGGCATTGGAATCTGCCAGAGTCTTCCTAAAAAACGGTCCTAAGAGAATTTTAAGGGGAGAAAAAACCATGAATATGCTAAATTCTTGAAGAAATTCAAGGAGTGTGAAATAAACTGTAGAGAGCTACGAAAACTAAACCAAAATTATCAAAAATCTAGCCACTGATATTTGCATTCACAAATTCCAAAATCATATAATATTACTTCTTGAAACTTCAACGCAATTCCTTAATACAGTCATCTGCAGAGTACACATAAAGACACTATTTCACATGATTTTAGATAACCAAAGAAAAACAATATACTGATAAATGAAAAACCAACTGCCAAATATCACTCACATTGCCATGGCCTTATTAGTGCCACTTTTCTGAATCCCCAGATAAGCTGTTTGGGCTTTATCTAAACTGTCACTATCCACTGTCACAGCACCAAATATAGCTCGAAATGCACCTTAAACCACAGTTGGAGCCGAAGAATTAGTCTTCAGAGACACCCTAATCACCTTTTCCAGGCCAAGACCCATACCGACCACAGTGCAGGATGCTTCCACATCGATCCACTCTGATATCTTACGGTTCAAATCCTTTGCTGCTAAATCCATGTTTCTGTTAAGTAATTCAAGGAACAGAGAAGCCTCAATCGCACTTAAATCCAAAATGGTTAACGCCTTGTTGATTTCTTCAGAAAATGAAGTATGGGCCATTGCACTTGCCAGCAACTGAACTTTTTCAAACGAATAGCTGCATTTTGCATGTTTCTATTAATAATCACATATCCAAACTTCAAACTGATATAAGAAAATTGTAAGAAAATTAACGAACTAATTGAAACCTTCAACTTACTTGGTATGATTTTGAAGGTTTTTGAGGGCAATCGAGAACGGTGAAACTGAAACGGATTTTGAAAATAGCAAGTCTCCATCAGCAAGAATCTGCCACCCGATAAAAGTAAAAAACCTGTAAGCATTCAAGATCAGAGATTTATCAGGGTTAAAGAATTTAGATGCCAAAACTTGGAATATGCCCTTAATTCCAGCAAGAAAATGTGGGTACCAGACCCTAACTCACAGACGGCAGCCAAGTCGACATTGCCATCATTTCTGACCTTCCAGTTCCTATGCGCTAATCTTTCCTCCCAGGGCAGCTTCTTCACCTCCTTCAATAGCTTATCGTCATACGACATTTCTAAGTTGTTAACCGTATTTATGAGGGGAAAAAACAAAGCCTCTAAAACTGCCGATTGAAACTTTGGGAGGCCTTTCTACATCTCTGCCGATTGAATTTTTGCACAATTGTCGTTTCTCTCTGACGACTGAACTTTCATCCAGAGGCTACATCGATTTACCCAAAAGTATTGCGCTTCTTTCTGTCGATGCCCGTAAGGAATGGAAATACGGACACGTGGATTAGACGGCCTTCTCATCAAAACATATTCTTTTTAAAAAATTTTTGTATTATTAATAATTAATAGTATAAAATCCGGTGCAGCACTCTAAAAGTCATTAATAATAATTATATAAAGTATGAAATAATAAAATTAAAAATAAAAATATATTTTAAAAAAAGTAATTTAACTTGTCATTCATTGCCTGTTCAAAATAAAATGTGTCTATAATTAGAAATGAAAAATATCCATATAAAATTTTCAATTACTTTTTAGAAAAATTCAATTAATTAAATTCATATTTTCTCCTTCATTATTTATAAATTATTAGAGTTAACTTTTATTAACACAAATTATAAGTCATTATTGTTAATTTAGTAGATAGTTGACTAAATTTTTTCCTTATTACCTATATCTAAGCTATCTATCTCTTTTTTTCCAAAACTCTCTTCTCCCTTCAAATCTTGCATAAAAGGCATTTTAGAAAAAAAGATTTTCTTAATTTTACAAAATGACGACCGATGACTTATAAATAATGACTAAGGGAGTATTACAATTTATGATAGATATTTTCAAATTATATTGTAGGTTAAGTCTAGTATTTTGTACCTCTTTTTAATAGTGTCCGGGCCAGTATTTTGTACTCTTATAATTATTTTAAAATAAAGAATAATGTAGAGTTTTATATGATCTTAATTGGAAGTTAACAAGATCAAATTGTTTCAATTATTTAATATATGCTTGGTTGTAGATAAATATACGGATTTTATAAAACTTCTTCGACACCACCCAATAGACATGCAAATGAAGTAGTTACTATTATTCGGAATATGGTGATGTTTATTAAGATTTCATCCGCTTGAGTATAACAATTTAAATATTTTTGTAGTGAACAAGGTATAAGTTACAAAAAATTTATGCTAGATATTAGCACAAGATGGAACTCCACCCATGATAGGATAGATAGTGTTATTCCTTATAAAATCTAATTAATTCAATTTTGCAATAGTACTAGATTTTCTCCCCCTTTAACTAGCTCAATTTTTGATAGTGCATACATTGTCTCTTCTTTTTTGAAGAATTTTAAGAATGCTACACAATTACTTTGCGATCAATATTATCTCACAATCCTTCATATGATTCCAACTTTCATTCAAATGTGTTATATTTTTAGTCAATATAAGAGCCATAGTCAAATGGTAGAAGTTATGGAACAAAAATATTTAAAATATATATAAATATTCTATTATTGTATTGTATTGCTTTTTGTATGAATTCTCGATTTAAGATTTCAAGTTTTGAAACAAGCATCCATCGACTATTTGTACAAGTTGTATCATTGTTTGAAGGAGAGTTACCACGGCAAGTGAGGGTGGACCAAACAAAGGCATATGTGAAGTTGCACTTTGATGTTTTATTTTTATCTTACCAAACCCAATCCACAACTCCATCAACAAAAATGGATCTACTAAGATCAATAGTGTATCTCAATCGGAAAAGTTCAACCCTTGATCCACAATTATGCATCTCAACAAAAGGTTTAAGACGGGTTCATCAACATCATCTTCCTCTAGTGGCAGCTTAAACGAGTTGAAAATTTACAACATTGCAATACAAGAGCCAATAAATAGTGAAGATTCCAATTTGACATTTTGGAATGGTAGAGATTAAATGAATCAACTAATCCGACTTTGTTAAGATTGACAAGTGATGTTTTGACTCCACCCGCCTCAATCATAGCATCAGAAAGTGCTTTTAGTGAAAGTGGTCGAAAACTCTACTAAGAAAGAAGTGTCATGACATCCAACATATGGAAAGCTCTCATATGCACTTTCGATTGGATCAAAGCGAAAAATAGGGCTCAAGAAATGGATCCTATGGTGGAAGAAATGGAATGAGATTATTATAGAGAAGGAGTTTCATCAAGTAGTGCAAATTGACACAAGTGTGATTTTTCAAAAACACATCTCCATTATTGTATTTTTATTGTAATTTGTTTGATAAACAGGTCCCCTCCTATGTAATTTTAATAATTTATTATTAATAAATTAAGCTAGGGTTAATGCCAAACCCCCCACCATTCATCTCAAGGTGACTTTTTTCAATTTCTAAACATCTAATTTTAATATATTTTTAATTAACTTTGATTTAATGTTTTTCTCCAAGAAAATTTTTACTAAATCTAAACTCAAGTTACTTTAAGTGATGAAAAATATTAAACTTAAACTTTGAAAACTTTATAATGGAGATGGAAGGATAGTTTTAAGTGAAAAATATGTTGAGTGAATTGAAATAATATGAGTGAGTTTAGGGCTAGGGGAGTGAATTAGAAGTGATTTTTTTGTGAATATGAAAGGCATATAAGATGAGGTATTTGTAGGGGTATAAAAAAAAAAAGTCATTGAGAATATTTTGGTCAGTATTATTGTCTTAAAAAATGTGTCCAATAGATAGAAAGTTTTTTTTTTTTAAAGTGTGTACGACAATAGTCATTAGGATAAAGATTGGTAATGTGTGTCTTATCAAGTGAAGAATATGTTGACTTAGAGTCTTGGAAATCACTTTGGAAAGTAAAAAAAGAAAAGGTCCAAAAAAAAAATGAAAGCGAAAAAAATATTCCAGTGTTCAAATAGAAGGTGGCTCATGCAGTGATGCCGGATAGTAGAAATTTGAAAAAAAAAAATTGAAAAGGTTTGAGGCTCTCTGCCTTTTCCGACCCACAGGGGCCAAGCTCTGTTGATGCCTATCGGGCCTGATTTGGTGGATCCCAAATCCGGCTTGCCTCCCCCTTTCAGCCCTGGAATCCAAAGTTGAGAGGGGCCTCCTGCCCGCTTCGACTTGGCCCGCCTGTTTGCACCGCTACCAGGTGCTAATTCCTGAATTTTCTCCCAAGTATGGCTGCAAGGCGTGAAATTATTGCTTAATGATTTTGCAAATAATCTGTAACTTTGATACATGGGAAATCTGTAAATATAATTCTTTAAATCAATTAAGTTATTGATTTTTTATTTTCTCTTTCTTTTTTATTTTTTAAATTCATTTCAAATTAAAACAAGTAATTTTCATTCACACATAAGAGATAATTTTATACTTTCATTTTTTAAAAAAGAAAGGCGAAAAAATAGAAATGAATATTTCTAATTAAAAGAAAAAAAAGAAGCGAAAGAAAGAAACAGGGAAAGAACGGGATTTGGGGATGAGGGTAGGGTCGTGGGGTTAGAAAATGAAAAAATTTTCTTTAATTTTTTTTTGAGGA
The DNA here is from genome assembly GCA_028571225.1 of Parsonsia alboflavescens. Taxonomy (NCBI): domain Eukaryota; kingdom Viridiplantae; phylum Streptophyta; class Magnoliopsida; order Gentianales; family Apocynaceae; genus Parsonsia; species Parsonsia alboflavescens. Next base: position 18,228 of record JAOXNR010014945.1, read on the forward strand.
AAAATAGATAAAGTGAAATATAAGAAGGGAAAGAAAAAAAAATAGAGAGAAGGAGAAATAAGAGGAAATGATTAAAAAGAGTAAGTATGAAAATTAAAGTATTGAAGTATTTTCGATATAAGCTACTTTTGTAGCACATATAAAGAAAAAGTCAAATAAGTTAAATGAGTAATCATAAATATTCATATTTAAATCATTTATTAAATGATTTGAATGATATTTATATATCATTCAACTTAAATGAGTAATGATTAATCATTTTGACACTCCTACCAAATCTTTTAGTATTAGCACATATTGGTGTTACACTCTATAATTCATATTATAATTACTTCTAAAAAGAAATGGAGGGAATAATAATAATATATTATTATTATTAGGACTCACATTAAACCAGATACAATATTTATTATTTAATCACAAAAATATGTTTCAATTACTTTTTAATTTGATAAAACAAAAATAATATTTACCATTTACTTCTCATTCACTTATACTTAACTAAATCAAAATAAATAAATTACATCCATGAGGAGAAATAAATCCTAGGAGCCTCATTCTTGGGAGAAGGAGCTTCAAAATCATTTTTATAGCCAAACCCATTTTATTGAAAGCCCAATTACTGTGAACTCAATAGTATGGGTGATCTGTTTTATGCCATCTCTCTAATATGGGCTCTCCTATATGGGTCTGGAACACGCCGTAATTCTTTTGTTTTTGTTTTCTTTTTTTACTTTTTCTTTTTCTTTTTGGCTCTTTTACACAATGTTCTCATAATTCTCTTTTAACCTTTCAAATAAGAAGAGGGGGCAAGGGACAGGACAAGAAATAACGAGAAAATAAGAGAATAAATAAGACCCCCCCCCCCCCTCCCCTATTATTTATTTGGGGGGGCAGGGGGGGTGGGTGGGTGTGGTTGGGCTGATAATAAGATCAATTTACCAATAGTACTTAGTATAATTGAGATAAATTAACAATACCTAAAACCATTATATATCAGGGGTGTTCGAGATTCAGCTGCTATAATCGGTTATATAAATTTCTTAACAGTCGATTATAAATTTTAATGTGCAATTGAACCAAACCAAACCATTTATAATGGGTGTATGGGCGGTTTGATTCGATTAATTTTAATGTGTAAGTGAAACAAACCAAAATCGATTAAATTTTTTTTCCCATTTTTATTATTCTATATAAACTAAATTTTAATTCTTTATATATTCATATATTATTAAATAATATTTTATGTTTATTATAGTAGTTTATATATGTTAATAATCGATTAAATTTTCATTTTTTATTAACCTTATTTTACATATAATATAATTATATAATGCATATTATAATTTTTAGGGATAATCATATGGCCCAAAACAAAATGATATTAAAAATTTTTTTTCCTACTAGTTAGATACTTTTAAATTTTACGAGAAGTCACTTAAGTATTTTCAACTATTTTTCCATTCAAAAAAGTTAGGGCACGTGATAAATTTTTGAGGTTAAAATTGTGACTCCACATATTTTCATTCGGGATTATCTTCCCAAATAGTACTAATCATATGACTCAAAATCTAAAATAATACTACATTTTTTTTCTTTTGACAACTAGATACTTATAAATTTTACGAAAAGTCAATTAAGTATTTTTGGTCAATGAATTCAAAAAATTCATTTCCCTTCTTGATAGTATAGAACCTATTATGCTTGATTCCACGGACGTCCTGTTACCAATCCATCCCAACTGGAACCACTGAAACTATAAAACAACACTCCCGTCTATCCAGCTCACGCAGTGACTAATTTACCATAGAGGAAGTTAAAGAAAAAGTGAATTCTTCCTTGAGAATTTATCACTCCAATTTAGGACATGTCACTTCTACCTCACAACCACCATCAACTGGTAAAGATTGTGTCGATGAAGATGAAAGAATCATCTCCCAGTACAAATTTTGTAGCAGCTACCTTACTGATAAATTCCTTTATGTCATTTTTTATTGGGGATACTGAGAGCTTACCATCTAGATTTCATAATACAAATATGTTTTCTCATGTATCGTTAGTTAGTAAACACCTCTCTCAACCTCCTCTTTTAAGAGAAATCGCAACTCTATGGATGAAACCACCATTAGGTATGGCGGTAGCTGCGGTGCTTCCTCTTGCATTCATTACCATTATCCTAAGAAAAGGTAAACCCTACCAGTTTATATTGGTAGTAAAGATTGGGGATCTTAAAGTGTGCAGGTTCTTCGTCGTTGAAGTTGAATGACTGAGCCTCCCAGATGTGGCAGATTAGATAGATGGATTAGTGGCAAGGGTTCAGATCTAATTATTGGATTGGTTGCAGAGAGGTTAAGAACAAATAAGATTAATAAAGATGAAATGGGTGAGAGAGGGGGGATGAAAATTTGTGGAGTGATAACTTTATCCTTAAAAATTTGTTATGTGTTTGGCTCGTGATTTTTTTGAATTGAAAAGTGACTAGAAATACTTAAATGGCTTCCCGTAAAATTTATAAGTATCTAGTTGGTAGGAGAAAAATTTAGTATCATTTTGGATTTTGAGCCATATGATTAGTATTAGATAGACGATTCTCCCGGATGAAAATTTGTGGAGTAACAATTTTACCTCAAACACTTGTCACGTGCCTGCCTTGTGACTTTTTTGAATAGAAAAGTGATATGAAATACTTAAGCAGCTTCCCATAAAATTTGTAAGTACTGCAGAGAAAAAAATTTAGTATCATTTTTGGGTTTTGGAACATATGACTAGTACTAGATAGGCGATTATCCCTAATTTTTATATTATTATATTAAATTATTTTGGTAGGGTTATAACCTATAACCGAACTAAACCACCTAAAATATTTATTTTTGAAACCGATTATAACTGATTAGAGGTCGGTTTTCATCGGTTTTAAGTCAATTTGGTTTGATTTGATTAACTTTAATCGGTTTTGAATACCCCTATTATATGTAATGATTATGGTTGTAAACGAATCTTGTCGAACTCGAATCTATTAAACTTGGACTTGGGCTTGAGCTAGCACAAGCCTAAATGGTCAGACTCGAACTCGACTCGTTAAATATTTTGAAGGCTTGGGCTCGAATTTGTTTAGATTCGTTTAAGTTTTTTTTTTTTTTTTCTTAAAACTTTAAGATGTAATAAAAATATATTCTATAATATATGAATTAATGAAAAAAATTATATAAATAATAAAATATATTATTATACAAATAAAAAATTATATTTAATAAATAGGCTATATTATATAATATTAACCTATTATTAAATAAAATAATATAATATAATATAAATATATATGTATCTTTATATTAGATTCAGCTCACGCGTCTAATGAAACGAATATATATGAGCTTGGTTCAGCTTATTTAATAAGCAAATCGAGTCTAGGCTAGAGTCGAATTCAAACTTTTATCGAATCGAGCCCGAACAATTCGCGAACGATCTCGTCTCATTTACATCCTTAATAATGATATATGTATTGAAACATCATATTATTTTGTTAGTTTTAAGAAATTTTCTTCCTTTTTTTTTTTTTTTACTATTATACTAGATTTAATTTTTGAGAATCTACAACATGTCACTTTTTAAGGCTAGGGAATATATGTACTCTCCTTCATAAATAAATATATATATATATATATATATATATTTATATATATGCTAAATTGTTTTGAAGCAGTTGAATATCTTATCTTAGTGGTAAGAAAGTTGATATACAAGATTAAAGTCTCAAGTTCAATATCGGTTTAACTCTCTTTTAATTCATGCTCCTATATATCACTTTTACATTTTTTGGACTTTTTCCCTATTAAAAGAATTATTAGAATATAACCAAAAAAGTAGAAAATCTTTTTAATCTTTTTTGCCTTTATTTCTAATTTAGGTTGTCTAGAAATGGACGTCTCATCTCTTAAAATTGAATCTCCCACTACATATTTATATTATGTACCACTCCTTGTTACATTAATAAAATGAGTTATTGTATATTTGAAGACTCGACCTTTCACCTTTTGGAAGCTTTGGTCCTTAACAAATTTTTTTTTTTAAACCTTTTTCAACCTTAGTAATTTTCAATTGGATATTTTGGTCCTTTAGACAAGATGTTTCAAAAAAAAAAAAATCACCAAATTTTGAAGTCAACGATAATCTGATCAAAATAGAAAGGGCATTATTGTCGTTATACTTTATCATAGGGATGATTCACTAAAATGTACATGAAAATCTAGTGATTTTATTTTTTAAAATCCTTTCAAAAGGACCAAAATATCCAACTAAAATTATTTAGCATGAAAAAGGCCAAAAAAAAAAAAAAATGTTAAGGACTAAAGCTTTCAAAAGGTGAAAGATTAAGTTCTCAAATATATAATAACTTTTAATAAAATATTAATAAAAATCTTACATGTAATCTTTAATTATTATCTTTTAATATATTTTATATACTAAACTCCAAAAAGATATATTAAATCCTAAGGGTATTTGAATTTTTAGGGATATGTGTTAAATTTTTACTAGTGTAACAGGAAGTAATACATAAATGTGTAATAAGAGATCCGGAATGACACTGGATATTCTAGTACTTTTCCTACAGCATGTTCTATATCATTCAATAAAATAATATATATATATATATATTATCTGATTTAGATAAAAATACCCCTAGGATTTTAATATATTTTTTTAGGATTTTATTAATAACATATATTTGTAAAAGTAAGCGTGGATGTTTATAATTGGTGGTGTACAATACGGCGTAGAAAAAGTATTAGAAAATCCAAAACCCTTAAAATTGATAGATATTTAAATATCATTAACTACCTTTTTAATTTTGTACACACTATACCTACTTACCCAAAGATCATATAATTAATTATATATTAATGAAAAAAGATAAATTGATAAGTTTTACTAAAAATCAAATGTATCTCGTAACTTTTTATCAAATTAAAATGAAACATTCCACCGAAATATTTTAATGAGATGTGCTCTGGAATTTAATAGGTCAAAATTTCCAAGATTAGACATGGAATTGTCCTGATGAATATGCGGCCACATTTGAGCATACATGAGTTGCAGGAGAAACAAATATTCTCATGCAATAATATACTATATCATCAAACGATCGGTAATGAATTAAGGCGTAAGAAAAGTCATCAATCTATAAGAGTTTTATTGTCAAACTTTTATGAACATAATAATCGAGGGTAAATCAAGATTAATCTCATTAGGTCATATAAGAGCTGTAATAATAGAAAAAAAATATATTAATTTCAAGTGTTCAGAAACTCATACGTGTTGGCACTTGCACATCAGTTTTAAATTAAGTACTATAATCTCATCAGAGTAAAAGTTAAACTTTATGAGAAGCTCGATTAATTCATCTCATTTGGGTTATGGATACAGGAGTTTGAGCTCTGTATCCTTCTCCTTAATTAAACCATATTATACTCTCTTATTAATAATACACTTCGAACTCTTTACTGTGACGACCTTAGTTCAAGTTTTTCATAAACCCTATTGCTCTCTTGATTAGTATCATGAGGCCAAGCCAAGGCAAGGCAGGCTTTTGGAAAGGGGAACACTTTTGCACATCATTTCAATAACCACTAAATTTTTTTAAAATAATTAAGGATAATTTAAAGAAAAACCGTGAATTTTGTACCTTGTGATTCTTTAATTATTGTCACGAAGAAAGAAAAATAATGCTTATGTGCTTATTTTGAAATGCTGATTCTGTCAACCAAGTGAAAAGTAAGAATTTAATTATAACTTGGTTTGAAAGCTAATTAATTGAAGTGAAACTTACTTAATTTATGCATACACTCCCTTCATCCCAAATTAGATGTCGTTTAAGGTGGAAGTCTTTGTTCCAAATTATTATCGTTTACACATTTCAATACAAATAGTAAAATTAAATTTCCCCATTTACCCCTAATTAATTTAATTTATTTATGCATTTTTTTTCCGAAGTTTATTTGTGTCACATATTCCAAAAAAGGAGAAATAGAGAGAAGAGAGGAGAGTAATTCATGGAAATCCTTAAGTATTTATTAAGGGTAAAACAGTCTAAAATGGACAATGTTGTTATTTTCTTAATAAATAATCCCTCTGTTTTAGAAAGGACAACGTTTAAGGTTGTTTCACCAGGATTTAGATAATAACAGCATTTACCATTTGAGACTAAATTGCCCTTCTTTAATTTACTCCTTGAATTGCGAGAAGGTCTCTTCTTCGGATTCATTATAAAGAATATTTTGGAGGGGGTATTTATTATAAGTTGGGATTAGTGGTAATTTGAAATTTGGAATGTGTAATGGAGTTAATTGCATTGAAAATTGATAAAAGTAAGTTTGACAAGTAAAGGATAAAATAGGTAGTTCAGTCATATTTTTTGTCTTAAATTCTATAAACAAAGTCATTCTAAAATAAGATTCCCTTCTTTAAACTATATTCTTTTTTTAACAGAGGAGTATATAATAACCTTAAAATGACATGTAAAATGGGACAGACAGAGTATATGTTATTACTCATTTATTGCCACATCCTGCTAAGAATCCTATAACTCCACAACTCTTTGCCTTCAAGGGCATAATTCAGAGGTAAACTTGACAAGAGTTGGTATAGTGTCAGCCTCACTTTTGTACTTATGATGCGAGTTCGATTCCTGTCAAGTACAAGTGTTGGCTCGTTGCGTGTAGTGATTAAAAAAAGCCAGACTCTTTCCAAGTTCTACTAAGACACATTGCTCGATTTACAACCTCCACGTAGTCTAAAAGTTGAAGCGTGTGGGGTTCACCATTTTTTTTTTTTTTTTATAACTCCACAACTCATTTATTTAGTGCGCTTTAATTGGAGGAATATATCCTTCTTCATCTTCTTAACACACTCACTTTAATTACTTTACTCTCTTTTCCTTTCTTCCTTTAATTTACTCTTTTCTACTGGAATTGATTTGGTGGGTGATCCATCCAAATCATAAACAAAACTACCACTAAGTTGTTGGAATGCCATCAAAGATATAGTACCTTATCAAATTTAAGAAAGTTCGTTAGATGTGGAATCTATAGGTTAACTATATAAGTGCATCATACTAGGAATATTAGTAGTCATTGTTTTGATTATCTTCCACAAATTCCTTTGTTTATCAATGTGGGAAGTTCTCACTGAGGATATATAGGCACCATCGAGCTGGGAATAAGCCTATAACTAGTTGATGACTTTTTCTTTGTTTTTACACTCATGTTCCAGTTTTGAGTATTTGAGTCTATTATTGAAAGTTTCTGATCAGTCGATAACGATTGACTCTAGAAGGATTCATATAACTGGACTCTTTATTCCCTTTTAGCCTTCGTTTCAATCCAATTCTGTTTTGATTCTATTCTTAAAATTTTGTCATCAGTCCATATGTGAGAGGGGTTTGATAAATATAGACTACTAGAAATTGGCATTAATTTATTGACGGAGGCATATAATAGTTAAAGATTATTGTCACAAATAAAATATTTTGTCAATATTTCTTTTCAAAATGTCTACCAAATTATTTGGCAATTTTCTTTCGGATACTTGAGAACTTTCAGCAATAGTTTTTGACAAAACGAATCACTCTGCCAAAACATGGAATTTATTAAACAGTTTTTGTTTTTGTTTTTTTTTTTTTTGAGAAATTATATGTTTTAGGACGTGATCTTTGATTCAATTTAGAGCTTTAACTCTTTTTGTTGGTCATATTGGTCCTTAAACAAATTATGATTATATAGTTTGGTCATTCTAATTGTATTTAAAAAATAAATCAAATCAACGACTACTTGAGCAAATTAACAAGGGCATATTTGATACTACACTATTCAAATAGTCAAAAACGAGTATTAATTAAAATATTCTTGAGCTAAATTCAAGTTTCTTGCTCAATTAAGTTAAATATCTTGCTAAATCAGAAATCGACATTTAGTTCAACAAAATTTCATTTAATACTCATTTATGATTATTTTATAAATAATGTAGTATTGAATTTGCCTTGTTAATTTGGTTAGACGGTCGTTAAATGAACTTTTCGAGTGATATTTTTCAACAATATGGTTACAAGAATTAAGTTGTCCAATCATAATTTATTTGAGAATCAACATGACAAAAAAAAAAAGGTTAAGGACCAAAATGCAAAATTGATCAAAAAATTAGGTTCTAAAACATCCAATTACAAATTATGATTATACAGTTTGGTCCTTCTAATTGCATTTAAAAAATAAATTAAATCAAAGACTATTTGAGCAAATTAACAGGGGCATATTTGATACTACACTATTCAAATAGTCAGAAACGGGTATTAATTAAAATATTCTTAAGCTAAATTCAAGTTTCTTGCTCAATTAAGTTCCATTTCTTGATAAATCAGAAACCAAAATTTAGTTCAACAAAATTTCATTTAATACTCTTTTTTTATCATTTTATAAATAATATAGTACTGAATTTGTCTTGTTAATTTGGTTAGACGGTTGTTAAATGAACTTTTTGAGTGATATTTTTCAACAATATGGTTACAAGGATTAAGTTGTCTAATCATAATTTATTTGAGGATCAACATGACAAAAAAAACAGGTTAAGGATCAAAATGCAAAATTGATCAAAAAATTAGGTTCTAAAACATCCAATTACTCCCCCCATCCCCGCCCCCACAAACATCTCTTTTCACGATGAAAGATGTTTTTACTACTTATATCTTTTCGTCAATAATTTTTTTAGTATTTTCATATCCATAAAAAAAAAATTTTAACTGCCAACATGCTTCAGTCCTACATTGTTTCTATAATTTTTCTAATTGGATTTTTTTCCTCATAAATTTACTTATTCTAGCATATTTAAGGATCTTTTTTGGTCGAAATTCGAAAATGTGCATTTCTAGTGATAGTCGTGATAAAGTAGTAATTATTATATCACTTTTCAAACTTTTAAATGACAAAGAAACTTAAATTGTATCCATCACTACCCTAACTCTTCCTATAACTCTTTCATGATGATCAACATTGGTTTCCCATTTACCCATCGTGGTGCATGTCTCGAACTCAAGATCTTCCACTTTCAAATAATGCTACTGTACTGTGTTTATCACTAAACTAGTAAAACTTGACTATTATATATCTATATATAAGTGACGCAAAACGGAAATTATGATGGGGAAAATATAGAACCTCAACTGTAATCAACTTCACTCGAAAGCTTTATTACATAAAAGAGCGAATCAAGAATAAAATGACAATATTTTTGAGACACTATGATAATTGAATTTATTGACTGAAAACTCAAAGCTTCATGAAAACATCAAAGTCTCCCGTAAATCAAACAAAAGCGGCAATAAATAAACCCTAAACCGAAAATAGGAAAAATTATGAAAAGACCCCAAAAGTTTCTAAAAGGCCCAAAAGTCCATTCAGATGACTCCGACCAAAAAATGGCTTAGATCACAACATTGCTGTGTGTATTGCTCCCTAATAGTCCTGGATAAACCCGTCAAATTTGAGCCCATTCTGACCCTCCCACAACTTTTCAGGTTTTACAATTCAGCCCTAGAAACTTTTCCGATCATCTCCGATTGCCTTGAAACTTCTCATGCAGCCTCTTGGACCTGCGTGGGCCCTCCTGAATATCTTCGTGGGCCACCTCTGCATCAGGCTCCCTCTCTTCAAAAGAGTTTGTCCTCAAACTTGGATTGTCCCCATGAAAACGGGAGAGATGTTGTACATTGAAAACATTAAAAATGCACAGATCATCCGGAAGCTCAAGCTGATAAGCGTTGGTTCCCAACTTCTCCAAAACTTGACAGGGGTGGATCTTCTAGTCTTTAAGTTTGTGATAGGTACCCAACGGAAATCGCTCCTTGGTCAATGTCACCCACACGAGATCTCTCACCTCGAATTGAACATCTCGTCGAGCCTGGTCTGTCTCTTCTTTGTAACGTGTATAATTTCGCTCCACGTTGGACTTCACTGCAGCCTGGACGGCATGCAAATCCGCAATGCGCTCCTCCACATTCTTAGACACCGTCCCATCATCGGGAAGTGCTTGGTCGATCGGACTCCTGGGATTCCTGCCATACAGCATCTGAAATGGAGAGTATTGAGTAGATATGTTAACTGAACAATTAAATTCAAACTCAATCTTGGGAAGGAGAGAATCCCAAGTGCCGTAAGTCTTGATTTGAGCTCGCAGCATATTGCCCAATGATCTGTTCACAACTTCAGTTTGCCCATCTGTCTGAGGATGATATGGACTACTAAATTTCAAAATTGTCCCCAATCTCTTCCAAAGTTCTCGCCAAAAATGACTTATGAATTTGGTATCCCTATCAGACAAAATAGTCCTAGGTAGTCCAAATCGTCGAACCACCTCAATAAAATATAGCTCCGCTATTCTGCTAGCATCCATGGTCGTTTTGCAAGCTATAAAAACCGCCATCTTACTTAATCGGTCCACCACAACAAAAATGCTGTCAAATCCTTTCTGCGTTATTGGCAATCCGAGAACAAAATCCATGGACACATCCGTCCAAGGCTTATCCGGAATTGGCAATGGAATGTATAAACCCTGATTATTGCTGCTGCCCTTTGATACTTGACAGATTCGGCATCTTCTTACATAATCCTGAACGTATTTATCAATCCCAGGCCAATAAAAACGCTCCTTAACCAAACCAGCCGTCTTATCTTTCCCAAAATGCCTTTGAGCATGCAATTCCTGAACAATCAATAGTCATAGAGAAGTATCTGGAATACACAGAGAGTTACCTCGGAAAAGATATCCCTCATGCAGTATAAA